>CM053783.1:190575052-190677552 GCA_028749045.1 Cupressus sempervirens | reverse complement strand
AGTATCAACAGAGCCCTATAAATGAAAATACAACAATTCGTTAGACTTATACATGTATATATATGTGGGAACTAGTTTAAAATATTTATAAAAATTTAAATGTATTGATGTAAGTGGATGTTTCTAATATTGAATTAATTTAATTGTTTATTTAAAAATTACAAGGGCACTAGTGGGTGTCACATCCATCGTATTTGTACCCCCATGAGTAGTAGGTGTTGCATCAATAACATTTCTCTTCCCACTATGATCGAAACCCACATTGGTAGAAGCTTGCTTTACGACCTATGCCTACCAAAATATAATTCATTTTATATATGTATATACAATGAAACAATAACTCAAAAGTAATTGATTTTGTTCTTGGATTACTAAGGAATAAGCGTGCACATGATTCTATTTTTTTGGTGGTTCATAAGTTTTCAAAGATGATAAATTATATTCCTTGCAAGATGACTAGTGCTAATGTTCATGTGGCAGAGTTGTTTTTCAGAGACGTGGTGAGAATACATGGTCTGCCAAAGAGTATAGTCTCAGATTGAGATACCAAATTTGTTGGGTATTTTTGGCGTACATTGTGGAAGAAATTGAAGACAAATTTGGCATTCAATTCCTCACATCTTCCTCAAAATGATGGACAAATACAAGTTGTGAATCATACTTTGTGAAATTCACTAAGATGCTTGGTTAGAGACAAACCAAAAGGATGGGATATGATATTATGATGGAGGAGCATCCTGGGTGTAAGAGCAATCGTGCATCACCCAAAAATATTTTATTTTTAGTCTTTTCTATTTTAGTAAGGACTAGTATACAGGGGGTTTCTATTTCTAGGATCATGCTATTTTTAGTAAATTTTTCATACAAGCTTAGAATGTTCTTATTTTATATAGGAAGGTTCATTTTGGATTTATAAGCCTACCATAAAAATATCATTACTCTAGCTTAATTATTTGAGTAGTTACTATAGATTATTGGTGGAAAAATTTGCAAAAAATCTTTAGGCTCACCATTGGAGCCCTTAGAGTGCCTAGATGAGGTCCAAGAACTCAATGGAAGGGTGCTTGCACCTTTTTGGGCCTATAGATCAGGAGTTGGCATTTCTAAAAAGTGTTTATAATAGCCAATAGGAGCAATTGTTCAAGATTTATGGCTTTTCGAAGTTGGGCTACCAAAATTTCTAAAATAATTTGTCAAATATGTATTTAGAATGAATCTATATGCATTGTTAGGGTCTACCAACACTAGGTATTGAGTTTGAGTATCTAGAACCTTCCTAGGTAGCATAAAATTATCTATTTAAGAAAGGCCCAAACATTGTCTAGGATGGCTCTAGGTGAGAGTTCATAGCTTGTCTTACAGATTATTATAATGAAGGTGCCCATGTTGGTTAGCATATTGTACTTGTGAACTCTATAATTTTGCATTTGCAATAGAAATAAGAAGTCCATAGTTTTTTCTCACATTTTCTATTATTTCTTTATTTTTGCTATGATTTTATGGTATTAAGGGGAGCACCCTTCATCAAGTGGTATCAGAGCTAGAGTTCTTGAGTGTGTGGATAGATCACTAACTATGAGGTAGTTCACACTAGGACTATGGTTGGGGTTGAGTGTGTTGATAGATCACTAATTGTGAGGCAGTTTGCAATAGGGTTTATCCATAAACACAAAAAATGTTTCTATGAAGAGAGTGTGGTGGAAGAGCTATAGGTGTTACACTTGAGGGTTTTTGAGCAATTTGAAGACAAATCAAAGCATTGGAGGAACAAATGTGTAGAGGAATGAATCTTCCTGTAAGAGATGTAGACCTAAGTTTGAGATTCCCACATTTTTGAGAAATCTTAAGCTAGAGGACCTGATCAATTGGATCAGTGAGCTAGAGGAGTACTTTGAGTATGAAGATATTGATGATCTTGATAGGGTCAAGTTTGTGAAGGAAAAACTTAATGGACATGCAAAGATCTAGTGGTAGGAGGTTTAGTTGAAGTGAAATAGAAAGGTAAAGGAAAAAATCACTAGATGGGATTAGATGATAGCTCTAAACTAAAGTGACAATTCATTCCCATGGATTATGAGCTTGATCTATTGAAGAAGATGCAAGGGTTGAAGAAAGCAAGAAAATATGTTCAAGAGTATACATAATAGTTCAACCAACTTCTCATTAGAACTGGCCACATAGAAGTTTTTGATTAAGTAAAATAGGTTTTGTAGGGATCCTAAAACCCAAATGTTTTACATAATATTTGAAATATAAATAAAAAGTAAAGTCTAGCTAGTATGTATCTGCTTGTAAAAAGCCAAAATCAAAAGATAGGCCTGTGGCTAAGAAATAAAAACTAGTACCCCTAGATAAGAATGAAACAAAAAATGAAAACTAAAACTATTAGTTCTTCCTATCTAGAACCTGCAGAGTCTCTGTAGCTTCATTGGCCCTCTATTTTTTCATGCAAACTTGGTCTTAGTTCTAATCATTAGCCAATTCCCTAGTCTCTTTATTTTCTTCCTCAATTTTCCCATAGTCCATATAGGCCTTATCTTCTTTTTCCCCACCAAAGCTAGCTTTTGTTAGAGATTCACCTAAACTATTGATATTTTCATTCAGGGTGTTCAAGGTTGCAATCACCTCATTAGCCAGGTTCTGATTAGAAGTCTCCATTCTTAGGACTCTTTTCTCAACCATTGAGATATGATTCTCTTGGTCAACATGGTGTCCCTGGTCGTTGCTTCTCATGTGGCTATCCTTCTAGCTCATTTTATCCTTGAGCTCTTGTATCTCATGAAATAGCCATTTGATAGAGAAAAAATTATCTATCATGCTATTTTTAGCATTTTTGAGTAGGTTGAGCCCATATTCTCTCGCATTATCAGAGATTGCAAAAGGAGCCAAGTCTAGAAGTTCATCAAAATGGACTTTACCATCTTTTTCCTTCATCACTTGGCGATTCATGTTCTCTCTGACTATCCCCATCTTCGCTGTTTTAGAGTTAAGATTTCTCCATGACCCCCTCCTATATTTCAAAACCACCTCTTCACTATCTTCCACCAAAGAAATTATCTTCCGCTGTTGTGAAGAAATAGAAAGGATAGGGCCCAAGGACAAAGGAGTTTTGTCTTTTGTTTCTTCCAGCAGTGAAGTCTCCTCAGCCTTCCTTTTCTTTGAGTTCCCCGGTATAATAGTTGTGTCCTCCTCAACCTTCTCACTGTCCTCCCCCTTCACCTCTTCCTCTTATTTTGTATCCTCTTCTTCAATGCTATGGTCCTCCTCCTCTTGGTCCTCAATCTTAGGGGTTTTAGGGGTTAAACTGCTAGGGATTTTTCTACTTGGAGCAATGTTGGCAGAGGGAGAGACTTTCTCCCCTTCCTTTGAATTCTTTCCTTTAGAGGGGGAGTTTTCCTCATCTTCCAATTTTATGCTCTAAACTTCCTCAAAATCCAAGCTCTCGGCTTCCTTAGAAACATTCCTAGATTTGTAGAGGGATTTGCCCTTGGTTTGAGTGTGTAAGTACTCATATACTAAAAGGAGCAACCCCTCATGAAGGGATGGGTTAGTAGTGGGTTTTGTTTTGAAACCCTCAATGCCCTTTCTCATTGAGGTGAAAAGGTAAAAAGGAAAAGAAATCTTTATCCCATACCTAAAGTGATATAACATAACAAAATGATGAGTTCTAACCCTATCCAATCTAGTATCCAGGGATATATATTCGATAATAATCCTTAAGAAATACCTCCAAAGCTTGTCAATGGACTTCATTTCATAGTATGTCTTAGTCTTCATGAGTTTCTTCCTTTCATCCTCATCCTTCACAAAGTCCTTGACTACATTGGCTAACATTTTCTTGTCTTTGAAGAATTTTATCTGCTCCAAGGAGATCTTTGCGACCTGGGAAATTAGTTCCTCATTAACTTGATGTGTAACCCCATCGATTTTAACTCATTTGTCTTTCCAAGATTTCATCATTTCATTGGTGACCTTATTATCAAAACCATGGATTTTTTCCATGAATCTCGTAATGCCATCCTTCTCCAGCTTATGCCATACATTCAAGTTATTCCTCCAATTTTCCACCTCCCCCATCAACTCCTTCCTACTTCTCTCACCTACCATAATTATAATTGGATCACCTTTGTACTTACCTAAATACACTCCAAAGATATTAATTCTTTCACACCCCCCTGAAAGCTTTCACCATTATGCCATGTCATCGCTGTGTTTTTAATTACTACTTCATTTGCAAACTAGTCCACGACTAAGTTGGCCTCCCTGTACACATGGCTGATATAGACCTTTAAAAAAATTTCCAGATCAGTTTTGGTCTCCTCCACCATATTTCCAATAGTCCAAGAGGATAATGAATGATTCATTAAACAATTAATAATATTTAAAGAATCCCCCTCTAGCTAAAGGTTGTCAATCCCAAAAGCCAGGGCCACTTTAACAATGTGACCTGTATTGGCCTCAACAAAATGGTTCAACTAAGTCTAAAGAGTATAAGGAAAATCTGCAACACCACCCCCATAACTATTTTTGATGATTCCTCAATAGCTAGGATTACCATGATTCCCTTTGGCTACCCATTGAAGTTGGCTTTATGTCAGTCTTTAGGGGAAAGAAGCCACCTAGCCTCCTATCTTTTCCTATCCCTATCCTTTTTCTTTTCTATACTATTTCCTCCTTCTTCTATATCTCATCCCTTTCTTCTTGCAAAATTCTCCTTCATTAATCCTTCTATTTATTTGGCCATGTAGAAGTTGGTAAGGAGAAAGTTGCCTATTATCTTAATGGGTTATGGCCAAGCATTTAGAATGAGCTGAGTCTAGTTCAAATGAATAGTATTGAGGAGAAACTAAGCAAGAAGTTTGACAACAAGAATAGTAGAAGAGATCACATTGGAAGATTTGGTAGATGATCTTATGGAGGTCATAATAATGATGTGAAGAACAAGGATGAGGCTGGAAGTAGCAATCAAAACCATCGAGAAAAAATTCCAATCATTTTCATTATTAAAACAATAGACATTAGAGAGGAAGAGGCAAAGGACAAGGATTTGGAAGAGGAGGCTTTTGTGTGAAATGTTTCCACTATGAAGAAGAAGGGCATAGAGGAATATACCTAGTGCCAAGGAAGGATAGACTGAAGAACAAAAGGCTAGGATTGAGTTGCACATGTTGATGAAGATGCTAGATCATCACATTTTGAAGATGCTAAAAAGGAGAAGTCCTAATTAACAGAAGAGTCGTGTTGAGTGGTGAGAATGAACTTGATCAAAGAAGGAGCTTATTTTTCACAAGGTGGATATGTGAAGATAATTTTTTTTGATGTGATCATTGATGGTGTAAGTATTGATAATTTAGTGTCAAAAATGATGATCACCAAGTTGAAGTTGTAGAGGTAGAAACATCCACATCTATACCATATTGCTTAGGTGCAAGATGACAAAAGGTCATGGTCAATGAGTAGTGCTTAGTGAAGTTCAAGATTGGAAGCTACAAGGATGAGGTACTTTGTGATATCATATCTATGGACATATCTCATATGTTTTTAGGTAGGCCATGGTAGTTTAAGAGGCATATTGTACATCATGGGTGAACAAATACCTACACTACCTACACTCTAAGGATGGAGTGAAACATAAGTTGAACCCATTGAAGGATAAAGAATAAAAGGTATGTAGTGCTGCCAGAATATGTTTTGTTGAAGGAAAATAGTTTCTTAAAGGTATGAAGCATGAGCATATGTGGTTTTTCTATAATTCCTAAAGATATTAAAGAAGAAGTAAAGGAGGAACCTACAAAAATTGCAGATACATTGGAGAGTTTTTTAATATTGTGTTAGGTGATATACCTAATGGATTGCCCCTAGTGAGGAAGATTAGTCACTAGATAATTTTGGTTCTAGGAGCCAATTTGCAAAACAAGGCAGTGCATAGAATGGCATCAAAAAAAGGTGAAGAGTTGAATAGGAAAGTTTATGAGTTGTGAGAGAATGCCATCAACAAGATCACAATCAAGTATATATTTCCTTTTCTGAGGATGGGTGATATTATGGATTATCTAAGCAAAGCTAAGTATTTCACAAAGATAGATCTAAAGAGTGGGTAACATCAAATTTTTATCAGAGAAGGTGATGAGTGGAAGACTACTTTCAAGATAGGGGAAGGACTATATAAGTGGTTAGTCATGCCTTTGGGCTAACCAATGCACCAAGAACTTTCATGTAGCTCATGAATGAGGTACTGAAGTTGTTTTTGGCTAAGTTTTTCATTAATTACCTAGATGATATATTGATCTTTAGTAAGACATTTGAGGATTAGTTAATTCATATTCATAAGGTGTTTGATAAGTTAAGGGAAGAAAATTTGTTGATAAACATTCAAAGAAGTGTAGTTTTGTAAAGGAGTTAGTGTATCTGAGATTTGTAGTTTCAACAGTAGGTCTAAAAATGGACCAAGAGAATGTGAAGGCTATCTTTGAATGGCTTACTCCAAGGAATGCAACTGAGGTAATATCTTTCCATGGACTGGTTAATTTTTATAGAAACTTCATAAGAGGTTTTAGTAGTATCTATGGACCCCTGACTGAAAAAATGATAGTAGATAAGAAATAATTTAGGTGGACTATAGGAGTAGATAAGAGTTTTAATCTATTGAAATAGAAAGTTACTAAGTATCTAGTTTTAGCACTTCCATATTTTAACAAGGTGTTTCAAGTAGATTGTGATGCTAGTGGTATTGCAATAGGATCCTTTTTCAACCAAGAAGGTAGACCTATTGTTTATCTCAGTGAGAAATTGAATGATGCAAAAAGAAAATACTCTATTTATGATTAGGAGCTTTATGCTATTATTCAATCATTGAAGAAGTGGAGACACTATCTTCTTCCTAAGGAGTTTTCTTTGTATACAGATCATCAAGCTTTGAAATATTTGAATATTCAAGGAAAAATGAACCAAAGGCATTTGAAGTGAGTTGTATTTTTCCAGAGTTATATACTTGTTTTGAAACATAGGAGTGGGAGTCTAACAAAGTTTCATATTCTCTTAGTAGGGTTGTACCTATCTCATTTTGTTTAAGAGAGGTCTTTGTATCTATCACATTTTGTTTAGGGCACTAAATAGTATAATTGCATGGTAGGAAAGTGGGATCCTCTTACATATACATTTGTAATTGTATAATTACCAAGTCCTAACAAGGTTGAAGAAACTTCTAACATGGTAGAGGCTTTTCACAAGGCGTAGCCCTCTAACAAGGATTGAGACACTATATATACTTCATAGACACCTTACATGGTCAATATCCTTAACAATATTGTTTTGTTTAGTGGATCATCTTGTGGCTACGGTCCCAAATAGGGTTTTTTATTAGTTAGGGTTTCCCTAGTTAACAAAATATGGTGTTACAAGATCTCTTTGTGTATGGTTTTATTTACTCTTAAAAATTATTGGTTTACTTTCATATTAATGTTGTAAAGTAATTAATAATATCTAGTTGTTGGAAATGTTTTTAGAATAATTATTCACCCCTCCACCCTCTACATGCATAAAACTATTCTTTCATTCAGTAAAAGGCCATTTAATCAAACAACTAGATTTAGAATTAGGTAACTATTATCATAGAAGTGTTTTATCATCATGCACTATTAGATTAGGATGGTACTCAAAGAAGAGATAATAAGTGATGATAAAGAACATGATATTCATTATGTAGAACATTGTTTTTATAATATTTTATCATAAAACAAACAATTTATATCATCTAGATAATTTTATGAAATTTCTTGATATCATTGTAATGGAAAAATATTGTTTATGTATGGAGCTTCTTTGAAAGTGGGCATGAAAAAGGTGAAAATGATGGTATTGGAGCTTGCATAAAATTTTTGCTACAAAAGTATCAAATAAATTATAAGCGAGTTCATATAAATAGTGCACACAATATTTTTGAATGTTGCAAGACACATTTTGCATCATCAAGAATGAGTCAAACAATACCATGTAGAGTGTTTTTGAAGATATTAGGTAATGTGTGCATATTTATATATATTTTTCTATCTAATTAAAGTTTTTCAAGTTGTACATGAAGATATATTTTTGTCTCTAATTTTGTTGTATATATTAAATATTTGTCTTTAGGTGTGGAACAAAAAACTATGTATGGTTGCAAGAGAATGGAAAAAAATGATCCTTACCTTCTTTAATGAGTATCAATCATTGCAATTGTACATTGTACATGAGAGACTATTCATGTTTTTGTTTCTATTGCATTGTTGAGAATTATAATGAATGCATCAATCACAATCCTAGATATGTAGGAGTATAGAAATTGGTGCCACTTGTTCTTATTGATACAATTAATGGAGATTAAGTTGAAATTTTTTATGACATTCCTTTGATTTCTACTCAATATAACCATATATCTAGACTAGATCAAATTGGTTACTATTGGTTGGTTAGCGACGAGTTACTATTTATCATGTTGTAGTATAGAAAGGAAAAAGTTAAGCGAACTTGAAGAAAGTGATAGAATGTTATTCTCTACAAGTACATTCTTTGAATATATATAAATGACGTGTTTATTATCAAATGAGGAATTTATTTATTATATGTGCACATTAATTTAAATTTTAAAAGCATAGTGCATAGGTTTTGGTTTTTGGAGGGAACATATCTCAACCAAAATAGATTAGTGAGATGTGCAATTCACTTTGTTGATTACCCACTTGGCAATAAGTGCTTCAATATAGCTACAATGTTATTTCTACCTCCATATCTCTACATTCAATTAAACAAAAAAGTGGACATTTAAAGAAGAGATTTGATACTAAGGACCATAAGAGAATATTAAATATTCTCAATAATAATGTGGAACAACTTGGAACTACTTGAGATATTTTATATTTGTAGCACTTGTCCATATATTTCACATTTCTAGGACTTGCTTAGATATTTCATCATGTGTTTTAATGTTAAATATTGTACATCTAATCATAAACTAAATGCATATATCACATGGACCATAAAGTAGAAAAATATATCACATGTCTAATCATAAATTGAACCAATCATGTACATCTAACCATAAAATAGATACATATATCACATGGACCATAAACTAGAAATACATGTCACATGTCTAATCATAAATTGAACCAATCATGCACATATGACCATAAAATAGATACACATATCTCATGGACCATAAACAAGAAACATATAGTATATGTCAAATAAAAAATTGGATAAATCATTTGTCTAATCATAAATGAATCATAAACATACATGTGCAAAGATCAATAAATATATATAAATGTCAAATCATAAATGTATATGTCTCGACAAGATCAATGAGATAGTAAACATGTATATGTGTCCTAACCTAGAGAGTCATCTAGATGCATATGGACAAAGTCACGCTCTAATTGACACTTATAAGTATCATGTGTATGTGGAGTATCAACATATCCCTAAAAGTTAAAATACAACAAATCGTTAGACATATACATACATACATACATACATACATACATATACACACATACATATATATACATATATATACATATATATATATATACATATATATATATATATATACATATATATATATATATACATATATATATATATATACATATATATATATATATGTATATATATATATATGTATATATATATATATGTATGTATATATATATATATAGACACAGACACAGACACAGACACACACATGGGAACTAGTTTAAAATATTTGTACAAATTTAAATGTATTGATGCAAGTGCATGTTTCTAGTATTGAATTAATTTAAATTTCTATAAAAATCAAAAGAGCACTAGTGGGTGTCACATCTTTCAAATTTGTACCCACGTGAGTAGTAGGTGTTGCATCGATAACATCTCTCTTCCCACTATGATCAGAGCCCACACCGGTAGAAGCTTTCTTTACTACCTATGCCTACGAAACTATAATTCATTTTATATATAGTTGTAAATAGAATATTTTTATTATAATAATGATATTTAAAAGAGATGCCTAGGTCTATGGAGAAATAGGGTCATCTATGACACATACTAAGGTGTCATCAATATAAAATCCATTACCAATAGTCCCAATCCTCTATAATAGTAAGGAGTGAAAAGGAGCAATAAGCTAGGATGGAAGTGGTGTAGAGTCAGTAGTCTAAAATAGCCTATCCATGTAAGATCCTATCTCAGTGGGAACATGAATCTTACTAATCTTGCAATTGTTGATCAAGTGCCTCAAGACCATCAATATCAATAAAAACCCCTCAACCAACTAGTAATGCCCCTTCAAGTAGATTTTCTATAGATTATTGCACATTTGAGTGTCGAGCTAAATGTTGAGCTAAGTGCTAATCCCTAGACTATTGAGTGCTAGAGTGTTGTGTAGAGTGCTCAACACCAAAGTTTAATGTTGATTGTTGGGTGCTCTAGTGTGTATGACCTAATTGCATGCCATAGGTCACTCAAAATATAGACCTCTATGAAATGATTTCTCTAAAACTATGTCAAGTCATCCCCTATGTACCTATGATGTATGAATATGGCTGTAAAAGATCACGCAGAAGATATAATGTCATCTCCATATTTATGTTCTCTTGAGTGAGGCCATGTAGATCTCCTCAAGTAGGAAGGTGTAAAACTTTGTAGACCTCAATAGTGAGAATTTTATTACTCAATGATGCCTCTAAAGATGATATAAAATGACTAGGTCTTTTTAGAAGATGTCTACCAAGAGTTTAGATGTAATATGCCTAGACACAAATGCAATGTGTCCTATCTGATCAACTGCTTCCCTCTAAGAAGAAATAAAAAATATATCTATAGTAGTAGCCATCACTTGAGTCACTACTTGGGTCCTAGATTGCACTAATACGTGATGGTTAGGAATAGGAAAAATTGGCTCACGATATGCATCACAATCACCAACTCTACCAAATCCCTAACCATAATATCCTAGAATATATAAATAGTTGACGTAGTGCCCTAGAAAAAAATCTCTACAGCTAACAACTAGGCAAAATATAACTAAATCTGGATGTTATTAGAATAATAACCATGTGCTACTAGGAATCGATGGTATATTATATAAGAAATACGTGGCACAATACGTCTAGTAATCCCATATACCCTAATCTTGGTCCTTGCCTCATAAAATGGGCACACCTATCATTTGATAATCTCCTTTCAAACTAGGCTTTGAACCTACAATGAGCTCAACAAAAGTCTTATCTATAGACTATGGTGCAAATGCACTCTATGAGCTAACCTTTTCAATAAGATCCTCAAGACTAGGCAACATCTACTGACATATACCTCTATATAGATGATATTGATATCTGTCAACAATTAATCTTAGTAAAGTAGCCTCTATGGTCACAAAGTGGAATATAGTCATCATATTAGGAATGAGTGGGTGGACAGGTCATCCTTCAACATGTATTCCCTATCCTTTCCCCTAATCATGTCCTTGTCCTTGACTCTCTCTTTGACCCTGGCCCTCTCCCTATCTCTAATCCTAAGTCCAAGGTAGAGGCTATCCATAATCATTAGATGTCATCTATGGGTAATAGGTGCAAACTAAATATTAACTTAATATTGCAAGAACATAAGGGGTCAACAATAGGATACCATATAATTACATTAAGATATATTTAATAAGAGGTCATGATATGTTATATAGTAATCTAAGGTCATACGAGGTCCTATTATGTCTGATTAGTACTTCTAATGTCTTAAGAGGCCATGAATAATGTTCTATTAGGTCTTATTAGTAATATAAGGTATTCATAGGTCATATTAGGTGAGAGAGAGAGAGAGAGAGAGAGAGAGAGAGAGAGAGAGAGAGAGAGAGAGAGAGAGAGAGAGAGAGAGATCTAAACTTCAAGGGCATAGAAAGTGAGAGAGAGAAATAGAAGAGAGGGTGAAGAGGGAGAGTGAAGTGAGAGAAAGTGAGAAGAGAGAGTGTGTGAGGATAGAGTGAGGAGAGAGAAAGTGAGGGGAGAGAGGGAGAGCAAGAGAAGAGAGAGTGAGGAGAGATAGAAAGAGAGAAAAGAGTGAGGAGAAAGAAAGTGAGGAAAGAGAAAGTGAGAAGAGGGAGAGAGTAAGGAGAGATAAAGTGAGAAGAGATAAAATGAGAGGAGAGTGAAAGTATGAAAGGGGAGAGAGTAAGGAGAGAGAGAGAGAGACAAAGAGAGATAGAGACAGAGAGATTTTTTTACATATCCTAGGTTTATATTTTTTTATTCATGAAGAGTTTTAAACATTTTATGTTTTCTACACCTACATAGTCCTATTTTTTGTTTTTTTGTCTATCTACCTAATATTTAATATTTCTAAACATATTATTTATTTCAACTATAATTTTAACTACTTTTTCCCAATATTTTTAACATGTAAACTAAAATACAACATATAAACAAAAAACTAATTAATGTATACTTAAAAAAACTAAATACCTAGAAAAAACTAAATATTCATTAAAAAAACTAAAATTTCATAAGAAAATACTAAAAATTCATAATAAAAAACTAACTATTCATTAAAAACCACTAAACATTCATTTAGAATAATTAAATGTTCATTAAAAATATAGAAATAAAAAAAATGAACATACTTGGTAGGCTAAATGCTTATAGAAGGTCAAAAATGGTAGGCTATGTTAGAATTTCTTTAGAATAATTGAGAAAGTGGGGGGGGTGGGGTGCCGGGGGGGTTGGGGGGGTAGTAAATCAATTTTTCAAGGTCCAGATGTCCTATTCAACTTTTCACTAAGTATAGTGAGCCTATTAAACCATTCATTCCTCCAAGCTTTAACTTTTCTAATCAGCAAGTTATTGTAAATCAACATGCAAGCATAATACATAAGAAATCAACACATAACATAGTGATTTACGTGGAAACCCAATTTGGAAAAAACCACCAGTAACATCCTACTCAATTCTCACTCTTCTAAAGTGATGCCCTGTGAAAGGCCTATCCTATTAAAGGCTTACAACACACTATCAAATGTGACCTTGTTAGAAGATTTAACCACCTTGTTAGAAGTGGGCCTGGTTAGAGGACTTTTGAACATTCACTTGGAATGCCACCCTATTAAAGGATTTAAAAATGGCTATTAAACCAACCTAAGTCTATAGGATTTCCATATCTAATACAATTGCTAGAGAGTATTAGAAAAATCTTGACCTAACTACAACATACAACTTATCTTGCAGATTTCAAATCACTTCTCAGCTCATACCCTTGCCTAACCTTCAATCTCTATAACTCTTGACAGCTTACCCTCCTTTCAAGCTTAGTCTTCTTGAGTCTTCATGCTCAAAGTACTAGTGCAATCATCTCTTCATGACCACTTGTAGAAGCAGAGCCTCTATGCTCTTCCTTCTTCTAGATGTCTCCCCCTTGACACCCTTCAAATTACTTCATAGATTGGCTCTTTAGTAGCAATAGTATTAGCAGCTCTTTGCTTCTTGGTCTATGACTTCTTAAATAGAAGTCTTGGAGTACCTTTTTCCACTTGATTCTTCCATTCTTTAATTTCAATTCGTATGGATTAGGTAGGATTCATTGCATCTAATCCATATTTTGTTTCCTCTAAAAACTTCTTGAATAATCCCTTACAATTTGTACAGAAATGGTTTATATAGGATTTTGTGCCACCAAATCATCATCCTTATCTTCCAGCTTGTTCAAAAAATCTACTTAGATTTGGTGAATCTTCATTATTTGAAATGATGCAATGGCTTGGCACTATTGAAATACTGATGCTCAACACATACTATGTTACTCAACATCAACTATGTTTTTCCTGATGCTTGACACCTAAAGATCACTCAACACCAACTAAGAATTTTTTGATGCTCATCACTTGATCTTCACTTAGCACCTAAAGATCACTCAGCACACACACTAGAATTTTCTATGACTTGGCTTCTATTAAGAATTGTCTCAGCTTCAACTAACTTGTTTGGCACCCACTAATGATCTTAGTTTAAACTTTGCATTCTACCTTGTTATGACTTCTTCCTCCAATGTTTCTAAGTGTGACCAACCTCTGTATCCTTGAGTATGTCATCAATACATCATTTAACCATTTTCTTAACTAATCCTTGCACTTCATTAAAAAATCATAACTCAACCTTTCCTTTAGGTTCTCTTGTTACATTTTTTCGATCAAATCCTCTTCATCAATCAACTAAGTGACAGTACTTGGATCTTATAAGTAAATATCATCCCTACAAATAGTAGTTTTGACATCAATGATAAAAAAATATTGAAAACAACAATCTTCTTTCTTTTCTTCTTTGATTTTCATCAATGAGCTTACCAATCAAATCTTCAACAATCTCCCTCTTTGGCATTGATGGCAAACCAAAACTGATCATCCATCAGACCAAACTATTCAACCAAATGCTAGCTAGATTAGAATAGTAAGTCAAATGCCAAAAAGTAAATTGTAACTTCACATCTCCTTCTACTATTCTGATTGTTTTATTTCTAGTTCTCCCTCTTTGCTACTATATCCTTATTCTTTGTCATTTCTACTTCTATATTACTCCTCTTCTACTATTCTAAGACATCTCCCTCTATCTTCATTTGATCAATATCTCACAACTTCTTCCTATTGATCCTTTTTTCTATTGATTAATTTTATGCTATTTCTCCCTCTTTGACAACAATGCCAAACTCATCCTAATATCTTAATATGAAAGTGTAGCTCTTACATGTTCATTCTATTTCTCCCTCTATCACCTTAGTTGTGACTAATTTGGAACTTCAACATATCAACTACTTTAGGCATGGATCCTAAAGTAATCATCCTCTACATCAATGTGTAAAATCTTCTACATTCAGCTCATTTGATGCAGTGAATTCTTGCTTTTTTTTTAGGTAGCCTTGGCTAGGGGTATCACCCCTAACTTACCTCTAAGATACTCAAAAGAATGTTTAGGTAGTGCTTTTGTCAAGATATCAGATATCTATTCCTTTGAGCTAACATATTCCATCTTCACTTATTTTTCTTCCACCAACTCTCTTACATAGTGATACTTGATTGCAATATTCTTGGTTTTAGCATGCATTACTAGATTCTTTGATATATTAATAGCACTTGTATTATCACAATAAAGTATCATAGGATCAGTTACTTCTTCCTTCATCACTTGCAACAAATGTTGGATCCATACAATATTGAAGTACAATTTGCTATTGTCATTTTTTCTCTCAAATCCTATCTTCACAAGATATTTGTGTAACCTCTCATACCATTCTCTAGGTTCTTGCTTCAATCCATAAAGTGGTTTGTGTGGTTTGCAGACCATGTCCTTATTCTTCTTATCAAAAAATCCCTTTGGTTGTTCTATGTAAACTTCCTCTTCTAGTATACCATTCAAAAAAGCAGACTTCACATCCATTTGGTACACTTTGAAGCCTTTGTATGTAGCATATGCGAGTAATATCCTTACTCCTTCCATTCTGGCAATAGGGGAAAATGTTTCCCCATAATCCAATCCTTCTTCTTGTGCATAGCCTTTGCAAACTAGTCTGGCTTTGTTTCTTTTCATCTCTCCATTCTCATCAAGTTTGTTTCTGAACACCCATTTGGTACCAATCACATTCTTATCAGCTGGTCTAGGAACTAGAGACCATGTTTTGCTCTTCTCAATTTGATCTATTTCTTCTTCCATGGATTTATACCAATTATCATCTTGTAGTGCATCATTCACTATTTTAGGTTCAAGCTTGCTTAGTAGACATGATTCATTCCTTAGTCTATTCCTTGTCATTGCTTTGACATCCTTGTCACCAATGATTTGATTTGGAAGGTGATGTCTTCTCACATACTTGGCTAATCTAGGTTTAGTCCTTCTTTCCATGTTTGATCCTTTAGCTTCAAAGTCATTTTGTTCTTCTTTATAAGGAACTTCACCATTCCTTTCATGTGTACTATTTTCAAAGTCTAAATGTGCATTTTTTGCATTCTATAGCTCAGCTTTTGAATGTAGCTCAACATTCATAGGCTAAGACTCGGTAGATATTAAAGTTCATTGCTAATTCCTAACTTGATTTGTAGCATTGTCTTCAACTATGATTCCTTCATAAAATTATACAAAAGATCTATAATCCTCTATTTTCTTTGACTCATCAACCTAAACTTCTACATGCTTATCAAAATTCATATTTGAACTCTCCACAATCTTGTTAGTGTTAGTGCTCAAACACTTATATGCCTTACTTCTAGTGGAGTATCCAAGGAATATGCCTTCATCACTTTTTTCATAAAACTTGCCATTTCTAGTATCTTTTAGAATATAGCATTTACAACCAAATACTTTAAAATGTTTAACATTGGGTGAGTGACCATACCATAATTCAAAACGTGTTGCATTTATACTTTTCTTGACTTGAACTCTATTCAATGTGTAGACTACAATACTTATAACTTCTCTCTAGTACTTTAGTGCAAGATTTTTCTCCATCATCAAGGTTCTTGCACAGTCAATCACTGACCTATTCCTCCTCTCAGAAATACCATTTTTTGGTGAAGTTCTTGGTGCTAATATTTTCCTTTTGATACCTTTGTTATTGCAGAACATTTCAAATTCTCTTGATGTGAACTCACCTCCTCTATCTAACCTAAGAAATTTTAGGTTCTTTCTTGTTTCCTTCTCAACTCTAGCCAAATACCACTTAACCATTTGAAATGCATTAGATTTTTGCTTTAAAAATATAGTAGTCATCATCTTGGAATAGTCATCTACAAATAGCATTATGTATCTATCTCCTAGGTAGCTTTGTAATTCTATTGGACCACATAAGTCTATATGGACTAACTCTAGTACTTCCTTGGAAGTGTATGTTTTTATTTTGAAACTAGACATAGTCATCTTCCCTAGTTGACATTTTTTGCATATTGTGTTTTCAGGTTTCTTCAACTTGGGCAATCCTTCGACTTTCTTTTTCTTTCTAATGCTAATTAGATTATCAAAATTAACATGACACAACCTTTTATGCCACAACCACACATCATCAAGTATAACAACAAGACATTTTTCATCTTCCATATCTAGGTAAAATAGATTACTCCTAGTTATTTAACCTTTTTCTATCAGATTTCCATTAGTGTCATAGATCTTGGCAGTTTTGGTTCCAAATTCAACTTTGCAACCTACATTGCCTAGCTATGATACACTCAACAAGTTGTAGTTCAATCCTTCAACATAATATGCATTATCACATGAAATTCTCTTTGTAAGTTTAATAGAGCCTTTTCCTTTGATTTGACATGGGGCATCATTATGAAATCTAATACTATTTCCATCATATTGAGTAAAGGTAATGAACTTACTTTTATCTCCTATCATGTGATGTGAGCATCCACTATCTATGACCCACTTTTCATTCTTGTTAACATAGTTAACCAATGATGTTGCTTCCTCTTCATCTAATTCATCCTTCATGGCTACATAAACTACTTCATCATCATTCTCATCAGAGTCTTCTTCAGAAATGTTGCATCTCTTGCCTTTTTCCTTGTAATCTTTGTTGTCATCTTCTCTCTTGTTCTTGTACATGTTTCCTTCTTTGTAGTTCTTCTTTTGTGGACATATTACAATAATATGAACTACTTCATTAAAATTGAAACATAAGATAGGGAGCTTACCTTTGAATTTTCCCTTACCTCTATGGAATCTCCTAGCCAGTAGTGCTTCTAACTATTCCACATCTTCCTCATTTGTGCAGCTATCACTAGATGCATGTTTTCCTTTTCTTCTCTTCTTGCTTGATGTCTCCTCATCAATATCTTTTATTTTCATCTTGGCCTTGAAAGTACATTCAAGGTTCTCAGGTTTGTAGTTATCAAAATTGGATAGCTCAAATGCAGTAAATCTTCCCAATATTCCTTCAAAGGTTAGTGTGTTCCCTTGTACACATCTTAGCTCTTCTATGGCTGAAACTCTGATAACATAGATAGGAAGCAAGGTTTTTAAGTATTTTTTGATGGTAATTTCTTCTTCCAATTGTCCACCTAGGCTTCTTATTGCACTTACTACTTCTTTCATTCTAGCATCATACTGAACAACATTTTTGCCTTCCTCCATCTTCATGTCATCAAACTTTCCTCTTAGGCTTTCTCTTTTTATCTTTGGACATTTTGATCTCCTCCATAGATTTTTGATAAGGTTTTCAACATCTTGAATGCAGTCTCATAGTCTTTGATGTCAACATATTGTACATAGTTAAGCGTAGAGGCAATCTCTAACATTTCTTGATTATGCTCCTTCTTTTTGTTCAAATCATCTATAGTAAGAGGTCCTGCTGGATTTACATGTTCTATTCCAATTGAGGTTTGTGTATAGTCATCAATTTATCCAAGGTGCAATTTCATCAGACTCTGCCATGTAGCAAAGTTGTCTTTGTTGAGCTTGGGAACTTCTCTCTTGGACATCTTGATCTTTCTACTTCTAGTACCTTGAAACTAAATCAGTAGATGGATCTGATACCAATTGTTAGAATTGCTTTAGAATAACTGGGGGGGGGGGGTGGTGAATTATTTTTTCAAGGTCCAGATGTCCTATTCAAATTTTCACTAAGTATAGCGAGCCTATTCAACCATTCATTCATCCAAGCTTTAACTTTTCTAATGAGCAAGTTATTGCAAATCAACACATAACATAGTGATTTATGTGGAAATCCAATTTGGAAAAAACCACCAGTAACATGCTACTCAATTCTCACTCTTCTAAAGTGATGCCCTATGAAAGGCCTACCCTATTAAAGACTTATAACACATTGTCAAATGTGACCTTGTTAGAGGATTTAACCACCCTATTAGAAGTGGGCTTGGTTAGAGGACTTTAGAACATTCACTTGGAATTCCACCTTGTTAAAGGACTTACAAATGGTTATTAAACTAACCTATGTCCATAGGATTTCCATATCTAATACAATTGCTAGGGAGTAGTAGAAAAAGATTGACCTCACTACAACATACAACTTATTTTGCATATTTCAGATCACTTCTCAGGTCATACCCTTGCCTGACCTTCAATCTCTGCAACTCTTGACAACTTGCCCTCCTTTCAAGCTTAGTTTCCTTGAGTCTTCATGCTCAATGTAGTATTACAATCTTCAATTATCACCACTCATATAAGAAAAGCATCTATGCTCTTCCTTCTTCTAGATGTCTCTCCCTTAACACCCTTCAAACTACTTCCTAGATTTGGCTCTTCAATAGCAATAGTATCAGTAGCTCTTTGCTTCTTAGTTTGTGACTTCTTAAAAAGAAGTCTTGGAGTAACTTTTTCCACTCAATTCTCCCATTCTTTAATTTCAATTCATATGGATTAGGTAGGATTCATTTCATCTAACCCAACTTCTTGAATAATCATTTAGAATTTGCTGAAAAATGGTTTATATAGGATTCTATGCCACCAACTCATCATCCTTATCTTCCAACTTCTTCACAAAATTCAATGCAACCACTTTGCAACTTAGATTTGGAGAATCTTCATTATTTGAAATAATGCAGTAGCTCGACACTATTGAAATACTGATTCTTGACACATACTATGTTACTCAACATCAACTATGTTTTTCCTAATGCTTGACACCTGAAGATCACTCGGCACCAACTAAGAATTTTAGGATGCTCGTCACTTGATCTTCACTCGACTCCTAAAGATCACTTGACAAAAACACTAGAATTTCCTATTACTCATCTTCTACTAAGAATTTTCTTAGCTTCGACTAACTTTCTTGTGACCCACTAATGATCTTAGTTTAAGCTTTTCTTTGCAACTTCTTCCTCCAATGTTTCTAAGTGTGACCAACCTCTGTGTCCTTGAGTATGTCATCAATACATCATTTAAACATTGTCTTAACTGATCCTTGCTCTTCATCACAACATCATAGCTCAACCTTTCGTTTAGGTTCTCTTGTTACATCTTGTTGATCAAATCCTCTTCATCAATCAACTAAGTGATAGTACTTGTATCTTATAAGTAAATACCATCCATACAAATAGTAGGTTTGACATCAATGAAAAAAAAATGATTGAAAACAACAATCTTCTTTCTTTCCTTCTTTGATCTTCATTAATGAGCTTTTCAATCAGATTTCCAATAGGTTGGAATGAGGATGCACCTGAAGACATCTTAAACTTATTTATAATCCCTTCCATGAAATCATAGCTCCAAAAATCAAATGTGAAATGGTAAATAGGTAGTTAAAGAGTCATTCTTGATGGAAAAAAATGGGGTTTTTATGGCATTGCATGTAGTGTTATGAGGCTAATGGTCCCCCCAGCCTTTTCCCAAACCCCAAGACTTCATGTGAAAAAATGTGGCATCTTTGAGGAAATACCTTGTTTCCTTCCAATCATCTCAAAATTAAAATTCCCACTTTCATTGGATTTGTTCGTGATGAATGGGAACCATTACTATGGCCCAACCTAAGAAAAAAATTATTTTATTTTAATCTAAAACTTCTAATAATGCTCTCAAATAAATACAGATTCATATCATATAGTGATAAGCAATGCCTAAAAAATGCCTATAAAATGTAACAAAAATATATATATCTGAAATGTTAAGCAAGAAATTACATGATATAAAATATAGGATATAGGGAAAATATTATTCTACATGTATTTTGTTGAATAGTAAACATTTTTTAATATATATTATCTTTCTTGAATGTGTACAAATTAATGATTCAAGATTTAGATATGCAATAAGTTTTCATACATTAAATATCTTATGATACTCTTATAGATAAATATTGTTTAAATCTAGAAGACAGATTTTAGGCAAAAGAAGGTATTATCAATCAATCTTCTAAATTTCATATTATTCATTAAAATGGAGAATTTTTTTAGAAAAAATAAAGCAACCATGATTCAAGAAGCATCACCATCCACCTACTCTAATGTGGTAGATTATTTTATTGAAGAGCTTGTAAAACAAAAAAACTTAGTAATTATTCATAACAATCTATTTAGATGGCACATTAATCTGTTGGAATACTTTATAATAATTGAGAGGTGGGGAGGTGAATTAGTTATCCAAGGTTTAGATATATAAATAAAACTTTTCATAGCTTAGTGAACCCATAAAACATTTATATCCATGCATGCATCCATAAGATTATGCAATCACTAAAACTTGTAGGTTATTGTCAAATCAACTTGCAGAAATATAAAGCATGAAACATAATGGATTCATCAACATACGTGAAAAAATGATTTATGTGGAAACCTAATTTGGAAAAAATCACTGGTAGCATGCTACTCATTTTCACTCTTCTAAAGTGATGCCCTATGAATGGCTAACCCTATTAAATGTTACAATATACACTATTAACTGTGACCTAGTTAAGGGATTTCAGTCATCCTGTTAGAAGTGAACCTTATTAGAGGACTTTAGGCCATTCACTTGGAATTCCACCTAGTTAATAGATTTACAAATGACTATTATGTCAACCTTAATCCAAATGATTTACCCTAGACTAATACAGTTGTTAGAGAGTAATAATAGAGCTTTGATCTGATACAACTTACAATTGTCTTGTAGATTATAGATCTCTATTCAATCCTCAATTCTACTTGGCCTTCATACTTTTTAGCTTTGATAGCTTGTTCATCCTTCAAGAATTCATCTCCTTAAGCCTTCTTTCTTAACATGCCATTGTAGATTCTTCTCTTAGGCCACTTGATGAAGCAAAACCCTTAAGTTCTTTTCTTCGTTAGCTTCTCACACATGAAAACTTTGCTTCATGACAAGCTATTCTTATAAATAGGAAATTATGATATTTTCCTGTTCATTTTCCATCATCCAAATTAGAGTTCATATGGACTAGGTAGGATACAATGTATCTATACCATATCTTGTATCTCTTCTAGAAACTTCTTCTATAATCAATTTGAATTTTGCCTAAAAATGTTTTACTTCAAATTCTTTACCACTAGCTCATCAACCTTATCTTCCACTTGGTTCACTAAATTAAAGAAAACAAACTTGTTAGCTTAGATTCAATGAATCTTTAATCTTTAAAATAATGCAGCAGCTCAACATTATCAATCTTCTAATGCCTAGCACATACTTTGTTTCTTGAGATCCTCTATAAAATCACTTGGCATCAACTAAAGTTTACTAATGCTTGGCATCAACTAAACTATACTTGGCATCAACTATCTTGCTTGACGTCCACTAGAATTTTCTTTTACTTGGCTCTAATTTACTTTCTTCTTGGCTTGCACTAACTTTTCTCAGCACCTACTATCCACTCAGTCAAGCTTGGTAAAAAAAAATTGTGTAACTTGTTCTTCTAAAATTTCCTTGTATAGCCAACATTTGTAACCTTAAGTAGATTATCAATACATCATATCATCACTATCTTAACTAATCCTTGCACTTCATTACATAATCATAACTCAACCTTTCCTCTAGGTGCTTTTGTAAAATCTTATTGATAAAATCCTCTTCATCAATCAACTAAGTGATAGTACTTGAATCTTATAAGTAGTTGTATTACTAGCAAATAGAAGGTTTGACATCAGTGACAAAATGATGATTGAAATATAGTCTTCCTCAATAACATCCCTCTTTTAATAATCTCTTTCAATAATGATCTATTCAACCAGTTCTCAATAATCACCCTCTTTGGCATTGATAGAAAACTATTGTAATCAACTAAGTCAATCATATGATGAACATCTTTTTCAACCAAACCGTCTAGGTTAAAGTAGTAAGACAATACGAAAAAAATTCATGTATCAAAATTTCTCCCTCTATCAGCAACTTCCATCTTCTAATTAGTTTACAAAACTCCTTCTTATGAATTCCTCTAATTTCCTTCTTGTATCTCCCTCTTTCTTGGTAGATTAGGGTTTCTCCCTCTTTCTTGCATTCTTCTCTATCTTTTTCATCATACATGTGTTTTCTCTTGATATTGCTTATCAGTAACACTCTTCATCTCTTTGACAACAATCTCTTGATACTTCCCTCTTGATTAGTAATGAAACCATTGATCAAGAATATCTCCCTCTATTATTATATATTCTGGCTTTGATCTTTCTCCCATTTGATTAGTAAATCTCTCCCTCTTTGACTGCAATGTGAAAGACATATACAGAAAACTTGTCATCTTAAAACATGTAGATATAGGATTTTTTAATTTCTTCAGTTTCTCCCTTTGTCACCTTGTTTGTGGCTGATCTAAAGTTTTAGCTCTGTGATTACTTTAGGAAACTCCTAAAGTAAGATCGTTTGCATGATTGTGTAACATATGATTGTCATCTTGTTTGATGCAGGGAACTCCTCTTTTTACTTAGATTGCTTTTGATAAGGGTTTTGTGAAGATGTTAGCAATTTTCTCCTTTGTGTTAACATATTCCATCTTCACCTCTTTATCTTGAACTAACTCTCTCAAGTAATGATACTTGATTGCAATGTGCTTTGTCTTTGTGTGCATCACTGAATTCTTTGATATATTGATAGAACTTGTATTATCACAATAAAGTATCACTAGTTCTATGATTGTTTCCTTCATTCCTTTGAGTAGTAGTTTGATCCATACAATGTTTGTGTAATTTATAGTAGCAACAACATATTTAGCTTCAGCAGTAGATTGTGAAGTACAACTTTAGTTCTTGATAGTCCATGTAACTAATCTCTTGCTAAAGTAAAATGCTCCTCCATTGGTGCTCTTTCTGTCATAAATGTTTCCAACTTAATCAACATTAGTGCAGGTTCTCAATTCAAACTTTTTATTCTTCCTGTAGTATAGAAAAAAATATTTTGTTCATTTCAGATATCTCATTATTCTCTTCACAACCATTAAATGATTCTTTTTGGGATTAGCAAATAATCTTGCAACTAGCCTTACAAATAATGCAATATCAAGTCTTCTATGTACTACATATTGCAATTTTCCTATCATATACCTATACATTGGTTGGTTCACCTCAGCAAAATCATGATTCTTTGACAACTTGAGTCCTATCACCATAGGTGTACTTACTAGTTTGGAATCCTCTAATCCAAAAGTTTTCAATATTTTCTTGACATACTTTGACTAAGTGATGTATATACCATATTTCATCTGATATACTTACAAACCCACAAAAAATTTGATCTCTCCAAACATAGAAATTTCAAATTCTTTCTTCATCTAATTTGCAAAATCCTTACGTAAAGCATCTTGACCTCCAAATATGATATCATCAACAAATATTTCAGATAAAAAAATACATTTTCCTTTCTCTATCTTTATGTATAGATTGTTGCTATCATTAGACCTTTCAAATCCAATCTTCACAAGATAATTATGAAGTCTCTCATACCATACTCTTGGTACTTGTTTCAAACCATATAGAGCTTTTTGCAGTCTACATACCATATTTTTATAGCTATCATCAAAAAAATCTTTTGGCTATTCTATGTAAACTTCTTCCTCTAATATGTCATTCAAAAATGTAGATTTAGCATCCATCTGATAAACTTTGAAACCTTTGTATGTAGCATAGAAAGTAGAGTTCTTACTCCTTTCAATCTAGCAATAGGGGAAAATTTCTCTCCATAGTCAATTCCTTCTTCATATACACATCCTTTGCAAACTAATCTTGCTTTGTTTCCTATGACTTCACCATTTTCATCTAGCTTGTTTCTGAATACCCTGTTGGTACCAATAGCATTGTTGTCTTCTGGTCTAGGAACTAGACTCCATGTTTTGTTCTTTTCTATTTGTTCAATCTCCTCTTCCATGGCTTTATACCAATTAGCATCTTCTAATTCATTTTTTATTGTTTTGGGTTCCTTCAAGCTCAACAAACATGTTCTACTTCTCAATCTATTTCTTGTCATTGTTCTAGTATCCTTATCTCCAATGGTTTGAGTAGTAGGATGATGTCTTTTGACATACTTAAAAAATCTTAGTTCAACTCTTGTTTCTTCATTTTGTCTTTCAAATTTAGAATCACTATGTATATCTCTATTAGGTATCTTAACATTTCTTTCATGTGTACTAATATAAGAATACAAATGTGCATCCACTTCATTCTGTAATTTAGCATCTGAATGTAGCTTAGTTTCTAAATGAAACTTAGCATTAATAGGGTTTGACTTGGTAGTAAGTGTAACTTTTTATTCATTTGTAACTTGATTTGCAACATCTTCTTCAGTAGGCATTCCTTCATAAAAGTATACAAATGATCTATATTCTTCTAGATTTTTCATAGGTTTAACCTCATGTACTTCAGTGTATTCATTAAAATTCACATTTTAACTTTCTACAATTTTGTTAGTGTTAGTATTCAAACACTTATAGGCTTTACTTCTTGTGGAATATCTTAGGAATATAACTTCTTCACTTTTTGCATCAAGATTGCCATTCCTAACATCTTTAAGAATGTAACACTTACTTCTAAATACCTTAAAAGATTTTACATTGGGTGGATATCCATACCATAGTTCAAAAGGTGTTGAATGAGTACCTTTCTTGATTTTCATATGGTTCAAAGTATTGACAACTATACTTATAGCTTCTCTACAATATTTCAAAGTAACATTCTTTTCCATCATGAGTGTTCTAGCACAGTCTATTATAGATATGTTTCTCCTTTTAGCTATTCCATTTTGTGGAGGGGTTTTAGGGGAAGATGTCTATCTTTTGATTCTTCTATCATTATAGAACATCTTAAATTCACTTAATATAAATTCTCCTCCTTTGTCAGATCTCAAACATTTTAAACTTTTATCTATTTCTTTTTCAACTCTTTCCAAGTGCCACTTAAATATTTGAAAAGCATCAAATGTGTATTTCAAAAACATAACTACCATCATCCTAGAGTGATCATCAAAAAATAGCATTATGTACTTATCTCCCTTGTACCTTTGCACTTCAATTGGTCCACACAAGTTAGTATGAACAATCTCTAGTATTTCTTTAGAGGTATAAGTTTTACTCTTAAAACTTGACTTTGTCATTTTGCCTAACTAACATTTTTTGTACATTACATTATCAGGCTTCTTCAACTTAGGCAAACCTCTAACTTTGTTCATGTTATTGATACTACCCAAGTTATCAAAATTAACATGACATAACCTTTTGTGCCAAAGCCATATATTGTCAAATTTTACAACAAGACAAGTAACATCCTCTATATCAAGATATAATAGATTACTTCTAGTTTGATCACCTTTTTCCAATCAGTTGCCCATTTGTGTCATATATCTTAGAAATCTTCTTTTCAAATCCAACCGTGCATCCCAAATTATTTGATCATGACACACTCAACAAGTTATAGTTTAGTCCTTCAACATAGTAAGCGTTGTCATGTGAAATCTTATCTATGAGTTTGATAGAACCTTTTTCTTTTATCAAACATGGTGCATCATTACCAAATCTTACACTATTTCCATCATAAGAATTTAAGGTAATGAACATACTTTTGTCTCCATTCATGTGATGTGAGAATCCACTATCAATGATCCATCTATCATTTTTGTTTACACAAGTCATAAGTGCAGTTGCCTCATCCTCATTAGATTCATCCTTCATTGCAACATACACCACTTCATCACCATGTTTATCAAAATCATCCCTTGTTTCCTCTTTAGGATTGTAGCATAAGTTCTTGCCTTTATCTTTGTAATCTTTTTTGTCATCTTCTCTTCTAATATTTTACCAGTCACCACCTCTATAGTTCTTCTTCTATGTACATTTTGGAGTAATATGAACAACCTTGTTGCAATTAAAATAAATGATTGCTAACTTACCTTTGAACTTGCCTTCACCTTTGTGGAATGATTTTGCTAGTAGTTCTTCTGGTTGTTCAACATCTTCCTCATTTGTTTCACTGTCACTAGACACTTATTTTATCTTTCTCTTCTTTTTCTACTTCACCTCATCAAAATCTTTCAATAATAGCTTATCTTTGAAAGTAGATTCAAGACTCTCAAGTTTGTAATTATCAAAGTTAGATAGTTCAAATGTAGTGAGTTCACCTACCAAACCTTCAAGTGTTAGATTACTTCCTAGAATACATCTTAGTTCTTGAATTGCAAAAACTCTAATAGCATAAATAGGTAGTAGCTTAGCATAGTATCATGATCTATCTGACTAGTAGCTCCTTTTATCGTACTAACAACTTCTTTTATTTTAGAAGCATATTGAGCAATATTATCACCTTCTTCCATTCTCATATCATCAAACTTACCTCTAAGACTCTCAGATTTGGCTCTTTGAACATTTTTATCTCCTTCCTAGATGGTGGCTAGGGTATCCCACATTTTCATTGCAATGTCAAGACCTTGATATCATCAAATAGCTTAGGGCAAAGGTAATCTCCAACATCATCTGATTGTGTTCTTTCTTCTTCTTTTTCTTCATATCTTCAGCAGTTGGGACTCTAGTTGGATCAACATGTTCCACATAAATGGTAGATTGTGCATGATCTCCAAGTCCTCCAAGGTGTTTCTTTGTCAAATGTTTCTATGCATGAAACTTATCTCTATTGAGCTTGGGTACTTCTCTTTTAGAAATCTCAATTTTTGTGCTTCTAGTACTTTCAAAGTAGTCCTCTTAAGCAAATGGCTCT
This sequence comes from Cupressus sempervirens, assembly GCA_028749045.1. Classification (NCBI taxonomy): domain Eukaryota; kingdom Viridiplantae; phylum Streptophyta; class Pinopsida; order Cupressales; family Cupressaceae; genus Cupressus; species Cupressus sempervirens. The sequence goes on along the minus strand of CM053783.1, from coordinate 190,649,936 downwards.
AATACCAATTGTTAGAATACTTTAGAATAATTGAGAGGGGGGGTGAATAAATTATCCAAGGTCCAAATGTATAAATAAATCTTTTCACAGCTTAGTGAACCCATAAAAAATTCATATCCATGCATGCATTCATAAGATTATGCAATCATTAAAACTTGCAGGTTATTGTCAAATCAACTTGTAGAAATGTAAAGCATGAAACATAACAAATTCATCAAAACATTTGACATAGTGATTTATGTGGAAACCCAATTTGGAAAAAACCAATAGTAACATGCTACTCCTTTTCACTCCTCTAAAGGAATGCCTTGTAACAGACCAACCCTATTAAAAGTTACAATACAAACTATTAAATGTAACCCAATTAAGGGATTTCAATCACCTGTTAGAAGTGAGCCTTGTTAGAGGATTTTAGGCCATTTTCTTGGAATGCCACCTGGTTAAAGTATTTATAAATAACTATTAGGTCAACCTTAATCAAAAGATTTATCCTAGATTCATATAATTGTTAGATAGTAAAAATAGAGCTTTAATCTGATACAACTTAAAACTTCTCTTATAGATTACAAATCTCCACTCAGTCCTCAATTCTTCTTGGACTTCATACTTTGTAGCTCTGATGGCTTCTGACCCTTCAAGAATTCATCTCCTTAAGCCTTCTAGCTTAACTTACCATTGTAGACTCTTCTCTTAGGTAAGTTGATGAAGCGACTAACTTTTTGCTTGGCTTGCACTGACTTTGTGATGCAAGAGCATCCAGAGGTATAAGGGCAATCCTATGTCAGCCAAAAAAATGTACTTAGACTTAGTTTTTGTTTCTTGTGTTTTCATTTTTGGATACCCATTTGGGTCAAATAAAGGTTTCAATTCTCACAGTTCCACTATCAGTGTTCTAGGATAGAGTATTTGAACACCTTGGGATACGTGTAAATGCTAAAAAATAGGAATATGAAATTGAGGCATCATTTTGGTGAACTAGAAGGTGTAAATTGGTTGGAAGATTTTCATTTTAATTAAGAGCATTCTAGAAAAAGAATCAGGTCGAAAGGCCCCACAGTTGTAAAGTTATTACAATTTTTTGGTTTTTGAGACCTCCTAAGAATGCTTCAAAGTCAGGTTAGGGGCATTAAATGACCTCAAATAGGGCCAAAAAATGGGGTACAAGTGGAGCTTGTCCATAGGGCTATAGAGCACTTCAAGAGCTTTTAAAAAATGTAAACGATTCGTCAATCGGAGCAATGGTTCAAAAGTTATGCCTCTCGAAAGTTCGGTTACCGTTTCTAGATTCTTTTAATTTTGTGTTAACTTCTAACACAGCTTCTGGAGCCTTCTATTTGGTTGGTGGATGCCAGCTAGCACTTTCTAGAATGTACTCCTAATCCTTAAACCTCCAGGGTCTATTTAAGAACATTTTTGGCATTGTAAAAGGCAGTTTGGAGTGGAGTTTGAGAGAAGGTACTGAAAGGAGAAATTATCTCCAGACTTATACTGTTGTAAGCCCTTAGGGCATCTTTTGAAGTCTATTTTCTCTATACTGAATGTATTAACTTATTTAAAAAGTTAATAAAATTTCCCTTTCCTGTTGTGTCTATTCTGTGCTTGGGTTGTGTCCCCATCAAGTGGTATCAGAGCTAGTTTTCCTAAGTTTGTAGATAGAGCACCAACTGTGAGGTAGTTTGCACCAGGACTATGTGGTTGTGGGTTTGGGTTAAGAAGATGCCTCCAAGAAGAGAGTGTGGTGGAAGGGCTGGAGTTATTAATCCTAAGGAGGTTAGAGCCCTCCAAAGGTAGGTACAAGCATTACAGGAGGAGCTCCATAGAGGAACAAATGTTACCGTAGGCAACGAAAGTGAGGATGATCATGAAGAACAAGAAATTGGACCACAAGGGGAATTTGATGGGGAGGTTCTAAATCAGGCAGAGGAAAGGATTTTTAGGGCCATTACTAAGTTTAGGAAAAGACCTACAATTGATGTGGGTGTATTTTCAGGAAATTTGAAACCAGATGAGTTAATTGATTGGATCAATGAACTGGAAGAGTACTTTGAGTATGAGGATATGAGGGATCCATATAGGGTTAAGTTTGCAAAGGCCAAAATAAAAGGCCATGCCAAAATCTGGTGGCAAGAGGTTCAATTGGAAAGAAATAGAAGAGGAAAGGAGAAGATCACAAGGTGGGATCATATGGTGGAAAAATTGAAGAAGCAATTCATTCCTATTGACTACGAGCTTGATTTGTTTAAGAAGATGCATGGGTTAAAGCAAGCAAGAAAATCAGTCCAAGAATATAAAGAGGAGTTCTACTAACTTATTATTAGAGCAAGGCATGTAGAAGCAAATAAGGAGAAGGTTTCTTGTTATATCAGTGGGTTGTGACCTAACATCCAGGAGGAATTAAGTCTTGTAAGAATTACCAGCATTGAAGAGGCATATCAGTTTTCCCTATGAGTTGAAGAGAAGCTAAATAAAAAGTTTGAAGGGAGACAAAGAGGGTGTGGTCAAGGAGGAAGGGGTAGTGGTAGGTCATCTAGAGGCCAAAATGAAACCCAAAAGAAAATAAAGATGTGGGTACTAGCAGGAACTAGAGGAATGAGGGTTTCAATTGCTCCCATGATCAAGACTTTGGAAATCAAAGAGGAAGAGGTAGAAGATTTGGACAAGGAAGAGGAGGCTTCCATGGTACTTGTTTCCATTGCAATGAAGAAGGTCATCGTGCCTTTGAATGCCCTCAACGACAAGGAAGGATAGATAGGAGAGCTAAGGGTCAAGCTAGGGTTGCTCATGTGGATGAGGATGCACAATCATCACATTCAGAGGATGCAAAAAGAGGAGAGACTTTAGTAAATGAAAGGGTCCTACTAAGTGGTGAGATTGAACTAGGACAAAGGAGGATTTTATTCCGTACCAGGTGCAAGTGTGAGGATAAATGTTGTGATGTGATAATTGATGGTGGTAGCATTGATAACTTGGTATTAGAGGAGATGGTCTCTAAGCTGAAGCACAAGAGGGAGAAACACCCCCAGCCCTATTGGGTCACTTGGGTGAAGGATGATCATAAGGCCCTAGTGAGTGAACAATGTTTAGTGAAATTCAAAATTGGGAGTTACCATGATGAAGTTCTCTATGATGTTATTCCAATGGATTTTTTCCATCTATTGTTGGGTAGACCGTGGAAGTTTGATAGGCATGCAGTACATGATGGTCATGCAAAAACATACTCTCTAACAAAGGATGGAGTTCATGACAAACTGAAGCCCATGAAAAAGGAAGGCAAAAAGGTATGTAGTAGTGCTAGAATTTGTCTTGTTGATGGAAGGAAGTTTTTAGATGGCATGAAACATCAGCGTATGTGCTATGCTTTGATTCCTAGGAAAGATAAAGAAGGTAGTAGTGAAATACCACTTGAAGTTTCAAATTTACTAGGTGAGTTTTGAGATGTCATCTCTGATAATGTTCTAGAAAGACTGCCACCGGTAAGGAAAATTAGTCATTAGATAGATTTAATTTCAGGAGCTAGTTTGCCTAACAAGGCTGCTCACAGGATGACTCCTACTGAAATTAAGGAGTTAAATAGACAAGTTCAGGAGCTATTAAGGAAGGGCTTGATTTGGGAGAGCCTAATTCCATGTGTAGTACCTATAGTATTAGCACCAAAGAAGGATGGAGAATGGAGGATGTGTATATACTCTCGAGCTATAAATAGGATAATGATCAAGTATCAATTTTCTTTTCCAAGAATGGATGATCTTATGGATTGCTTGAGTGCAGCTCAGTACTTCACAAAGATAGATCTCAAGAGTGGCTATCATCAGATATGGATTTGAGAAGGAGATGAGTGGAAAACAACCTTCAAGACCAAGGAGAGTCTTTATGAGTCGTTAGTCATGCCCTTTGGATTGACAAATGCCCCAAGCACCTTCATGCAACTTATGAATGAGGTACTTAAGAAGTTCTTGGGAAAATTTGTTATTGTCTATTTGGATAATATTTTAATTTTCAGCAAGAAATTTCATTAAAAATTTCAATGGCATATGTGCACCACTCACTGACACAATAAGAGGAGATAGAAAAGTGTTCAAATGGATTGCGGCAACTGCGAGAAGTTTTGGATTGCTGAAGAAGAAGGTGATAGAACAACCTATGTTGGCACTTCCAAATTTTAGAAAGGTGTTCCAGGAGGATTGTGATGCTAGTGGTAGTGCTATTGGAGTTGTATTGAGTCAAGAAGGTAAGCCTATTGCATATTTTAGTGAAAAATTGAATGATGCAAAAAAGAAGTATTCTGTTTATGATAAAGAGTTCAATGTAATAGTTCAAACCTTAAAGAAATGGAGGCATTATTTATTGCCAAAGGAATTTGTTTTGTATACTGATCATCAGGCATTACAGTACCTAAATAGCCAAGGTAAATTGAATCAGAGGCATATGAAGTGGGTAGAGTTCTTGCAGAGCTATACATTTGTGTTGAAGCATAGAAGTGGAAAATCTAGCAGGGTTGCAGATGCACTAAGTAGGAGACAATTTTTGCTTACAGTAATGCATGTTGAAGTAGTTGAGTTTGATGAACTCAAGAATTTGTACCCTGAGGATCCTGATTTTGCTGAAGCATGGAAAGCTTGTAAAGAGCCTATTGCTGTAGACAAAACCAAGTGGCTAGACTATTTGATTCAGGATGGTATGTTGTTCAAAGGTAGTCAATTATGCATTCCAAGGAGTTCCATGAGGGAAATTTTGATTAAGGAGAAACACAATGGAGGGATGGCAGGAGATTTTGGTCAAGATAAGACCATTTCCATTCTTAGAGAACATTATTTTTGGCCTCAGATTTCACAGGATGTGAAGAAGTTTGACAGAGTTTTCAGATTTGTCAAGTTGCCAAGGGATTTAGTCACAATACTGGACTTTATCAACCATTTCCTGTTCCATCAAAGCCATGGGAGGACATAAGTATGGATTTTGTTCTTGGATTGCCGAGGACACAAAGGGGTAATGACTCAATATTTGTGGTGGTTGATAGGTTCTCCAAAATGGCAGATTTCATTCCATGCCACAAAACTCATGATGTTGTCCATATTGCAGACTTGGTTTTCAGAGAGCTGGTAAGACTACATGGTCTTCCAAGGAGTATAGTTTCTGACAGAGATACTAAATTTGTGGGGTATTTCTAGAGGACATTGTGGAAGAAGTTGAGAATAGACTTGAAATTCAGTTCCACACATCACTCGGAGACTGATGACCAAATAGAAGTGGTAAACAAAAGTCCGGGCAATTTGCTGAGATGTTTAGTTGGGGATAAGCCCAAGGGGTGGGATTTGATTCTACCACAAGCAGAGTTTTCTTACAATAACTCTATAAATAGGAGTACTGGAAAATCACCATTCCAAATTGTATATGGAAGTAGCCCAAGGACTGCACCAAAATTGAGGAAGATAGAGCAAGGGGAGAGGACAAGTGCTGAAGCTGAAGAATTTCCTGAACATATCAAGCATCTACATGAGGAGGTTCGGGCACACATTACCAAGATGAATCAAGAGTATAAAGCTAGGGCTAATCAAAGGTGAAGACATAAGGAATTCCAAGTAGGGAATCTAGTCATGGTACACTTACAAAAAGAAAGATTTCCAGCTGGTACTTACAACAAGCTAAAAATGAAGAAATTTGGTCCCTGCAAAATTCTAAAGAAACATGACTCAGGAAATGCATATGAGGTGGAGTTGCTAGATGGTATTCACATTTCTCCTATTTTCAACATTGCAGACTTAACAGAGTCTCATGATGATGGTGCAGATGAGGAGCTGATGTTAGAGCCATGTCCAATTCCTACTTCTAAGAAGGAGGAGATAGAAGACATTCTAGATCATCGTGTGGGTAGGAGTACCAAAAATAGGCAATATGAAGAGTATTTGGTCAAGTGGAAAGGACGGCCGATAGAGGACTCAACTTGGATTTCAGTAGCTGAGTTTTCCCATTTGGGATTTCCTCTACCATTCATAAAGTGATAGGGTCACTTTTCAATCTACCCTGGGTGTCTAATGCAGGAGCATCCAGAGGTATAAGGGCAATCCTTTGTCAACCCAAAAAATGTACTTAGACTTAGTTTCTATTTCATGTGTTTTCATTTTTGGATACCCATTTGGATCAAATAAAGGTTCCAACTCTCACAGTTCCATTATCAGTGTTCTAGGATAGAGTATTTGAACACCTTGGGATACGTGTAAATGCTAAAAAAATAGGAGTATGAAATTGAGCCATCATTTTGGTGAAATAGAAGGTGTAAATTGGTTAGAAGATTGTAATTTTAATTTAGAGCATTCCAAAAAAAGAATAAGGCCGAAAGGCCCCATGGTTTGAAAGTTATTGCAATTTTTTGGTTTTTGGAAACCTCCTAAGAATGCTTCAAAGTCAGGTTAGGGGCATCAAATGACCTCAAATAGGGCCAAAAAATGGGGTATGAGGAAATCTCCTCCATAGGGCTATCGAGTGCTTCAAGAGCTTTCCGAAAATGTAAACAGTTCGTCAATCGGAGCTACGGTTCAAAAGTTATGCCTCCCAGAAGTTCAGTTACTGTTTCTAGATTCTTCTAATTTTGTGTTCACTTCTAATGTAGCTTTTGGAGCCTTCTATTTGGTTGGTGGATGCCAACTAGAATTTTCTAGAATGTACTCCTAATCCTTAAACTTTCGAGGTCTATTTAAGAACATTTTTGGCATTGTAAAAGGCAGTTCGGAGTGGAGTTTGAGAGAAGGTACTAAAAGGAGAAATTATCTCCAAACTTATACTATTGTAAGCCCTTAGGGCATTTTTTGAAGTCTATTTTCTCTGTAGTGAATGTATTAGCTTATTTACAAAGTTAATAAAATTTCCCTTTCCTGTTGTGTCCATTCTATGCTTGGGTTGTGTCCCCATCACTTTGCTAGGCACCTACTATCCACTCGATCAAGCTTATTAGACAAAATTTGTGTAACTTTTTCTTCTAATATTTCTTAGTGTAGCTACCATTTTTAATCTTAAGTAGATTATCAATACATCATTTCATCACTATCCCAATTGATCTTTGCACTTCATTACATAATCATAACTTGACCTTTCCTCTAGGTGTTATTTTTACATCTTATTGATAAAATCCTCTTCATCAATCAAGTAAGTGATATTATTTGAATCTTATAATTAGTTGTCTTACTAGAAAATAGCAAGTTTGACATTAGTGAAAAAATGATGATTGAAATGCATAGTCTTCTTCAAGAATCTTGCTCTTTCAATGACCTCTTTCAATAATGATCTTTTTAATCGGATCTCAGCATAATGTAATTATAATATTAGAGATTTAGAAAAGATTTTTTTATATAGGGTCACTACTTAAATTTACAAAAATACTTTTTATATTATTATATTTCACTCATCCCATCCTATATTTTTTCTTAGGCATGATACACCTAAGGAAGATTAGATGAAAGAGAATCATGAAATAATTTCTTTTGCAAGTTGTAAGGAAACTCAGGTATGGAAACAACCTACACTAATCCCTTAAGGAAAGTACTATGCAAATTATATTTAAATCCTTACAATTTCAGATTTGATATTATGTAGACAATAATATTGCAGTCAACCATGAAAAGAAAATAGAAAAATAAAACACAAACATAAAGATATGCCTATGGGGAAAAGTCTTTTGGTACAACAACCCCACCACTCTGAAACCTACACAATGTATTATGTTCAATACAAAGGTTACAAAACACTTGCAATGCAAGTTCTTTCAGGACATGAAAGACAAGTCCAGTCACAACAAAACACTACCAACAATACACTTTCAAACTCTCCTATTTGCAACCCCTCAAGTAACTTATATCATGCACTTTTCATTTGAGGGAAACTTCCAAAGAAGAATCATATTAGGGTTTTACCATTCTCTAGAAAAGTAGGAACACAATTTTTTTTAGTGGTGATGCCCTAAACCCTACATGCTTGATGGAGACTCAAGTGTACACATTACTCAATGATCAATTGCTATATGTCTTTATGTCTTCACCCATCATCATATCTTCCAAATATTTCTCTTACATTTCATATGAATCCATCATAACCATTTTAGTCATGATCTCCTTACACACTATTCAAGATGTCAACACATGCAAGTGTAGTAACACATCAACATGCCAACTACACATGTACACTCACACTTAATTAAATTATTTGCAAAAAATACATTTATAAAAAAAATATTAAGAATAGGAATTATCCAAGGTCGATACACCTTATTCCTAGCATTCTCCCACTTTTCAAACACCACCTAAGAGCAACAAGAACCAGGGATTTTTTTAGTGGCTATTATTCGCCAATTGGCTAATATGTCCTGATTGGGCTATAGAAATTGGCTAAAAAAACACCGTATACTAGTTGACTAGTTCGCCCAAATTTTATAAAATACTCATATAGTAGTCAGAACTTTCGCCACTATTATTACGTAATTTCAGTTTGGTAGTTGAGTTCTTTGCCCATATTTCTCTTTAATGTTTACTCTTATTCACCATGGAATTAATTGAGTGTCTCTTTCGACGATCATCATTCGCTAAATTCCCATTTTCCTATGTGAATTTTTTTTTGAGTGACACTGTACTCCACAAACAACTTACCTTGATATGTGTCAACATTCCGATGACTACCTCGACAATTCTTCTTCCTTCAGGAAAACTTGGCCAAAATTAAACCTTAGTCATTGATGTTGGATCATTAGACAGTCTGAGTTCTCAAATAATACATTTAACATAATTACATTTCAAAACATAATTCGCCATCAATATTAATAATTTTATTAAAAACAAAAATTATAATCACCATTATTTTATAAAAATTGTCTAAACTATTAAAAAATTCGCCACCAAATATCCATTGATTGATGCATAATTCGCCAACACTATTAATTTTTTTTCACCCAAATGACATGTGATTTGCCACAATTTTATAAATTTCTGGAGGGGGGGGGTTCCTTAAAGTTATCTCTAACAAGAACATAACAGGAACTAACCACTATAGGCTGAAAGGCCCATAGAATCTGAACACCATATGAACTTCTTTGTACCCACTAGTTTTTTCAATGCATTTGCAAGATTCTTTATAATATCTACCTTCTCAAAATTTATCTTTTGATCTTCCACCATATCTCTCACAAAGTGAAACTACACATCAATTTGCTTCGTTCTAGCATAGAAAGTTGGATTCTTTGCAAGGAAAATACCACATTGACTGTTGCACCAAATAGTAATCTATCCTACATAAATACCAATATCAAAAAAAAATCTCCTAAGAAAAATGGCTTCCTTAAAAGCATGAGTAGTAGCTATGCAATCAGCTTCTATAGTGGACTAAGCAACTACTGGTTACTCATCCAACTGATGGCACCACCAAACATAGTGAACACATAAATACTAGTGGATCTCCTATTTTCAATATTACCCGCCCAATCTAAATCTACAATCCCATGAATACAAACTAAATATGGAGCTCTAGAAGAGTTACCATGATAACAAATGGAGTAATCTGATGTACCCCTCAAATATTTTAATACACACTCAACTATATCCCAATGTACTTGTCTAGGATTAGCCATAAAGTGACTCAAAACTCCCACTGCTTGGGAAATATCTAGTCTCCTACAGACCATAGCATACTAAAGACTACCAACTAAACTAGAATATGGTACTCTACTCATGTCCTCCACCTCACTAGGATATTTTGTATAATCATCTACAGATAACTTTCTTCCCATAGAAATAGAAACACACAATGGTCTACAATCTGCCATGTTGAACCTATCCAACATAGACTTCACATACTTACTATGACTCAACCAAATTTTTATATTAGACCTATCTATATTGATTTCCATACCCAAGATGTACCTTTCTGCCCCAAGATCTTTCATCTCAAACTATGTCAATAACTAAGATTTAAAATAAAAAATCATATCCTTACCCTTACCAAACAACAACATATGATTAACATATAATGTAACAATAAGAAGGCAATCATTTTCAACTTTTAAATACACACAATGATTTGATTTTGATCTTACAAATCCAATTGACAACACAAAGGCATCACATCCTAGTAGATTGTTTCAAACCATATAGAGGCTTCTTTTATCTACAAACCAAAGATTCTTTGCCTTTAACAATGTAGTGCTCAAGTTGTGACATATAAATCTCTTCCTCCAAATCACCATGAAAGAAAGTTGTCTTCACATCCATCTATTCTATCTCTAAATCATATGGTGCAGCAAGAGATAAAAGAAATTTAATAGATGTCGACTTTCCAATAGGAGAGAATATTTCACCATAGTCTATTCCCTCTACCTATGAGTACCCCTTTGGAACCAATCTAGTTTTGTAACTTTCAACACTGCCATCTATACATAATTTCTTCTTGAACACCCATTTTCTACCAATAGGTTTCCATCCTTTAGGTAAAGGTACAAGGTCCAAAGTTTTTTTTAATCCAATGAAGCAATCTCATCATCCATGGCCTCAATCTAGGAATCTACATCTTCCATATCCAAAGCCTCTTTCATAGATCTAGGCTCGTCAGTGTTAGTAATCAAAGAAAAATCACAACTAGAATCTAACATAGAATAAACAAACCTTTTTGGCTGCTTTCATACTCTCGTGGATCTCCTTAAGAGCTAAGGTTGAGGTTGTTCTTTCTCTTCTTCTAAACTATTAGAGCTGTTAGAGCTCTGTCATCATTAGACTCAACATGGTTTTTCTGTTGAATCTTTTCAAGGGTTGGAGGAAACTAAACAATATCTTCCCTCTTTTCTTTTTCATTTTTTTCTAGCACAATAGGAGAAGATGTTAGTTCTATAAAAATAACATTTCTTTTATACAACACAATACTAGTCACAGTGTCCAAAAGCTTGTATCCTTACACACCAACACTGTATCTGATGTAAATACATTTGACAACTTTGATTTCTAACTTAGATATTTTCTCTTTTGGAACATGTGCATAAGCTTCACAACCAAAAATTAAAATATGTCTAATTGAAGGCTTCTTACCAGACCACATCTCCATGGGTGTCTTACCAACAATGGCTGATGTAGGAGATGGATTAACTAGATAGCAACTAGTGGCCACAACTTTAGCTCAAAACCTTTTGTTCAGGACCAACTCCATTAAGTATACTCCTAGCCTTCTCCATTAGTGTCCTATTCATTCATTTTGTAGCTCCATATTTCTATGGGGTATAAGGAGTTTCCTTATGCCTCTTGATATCTCATTCTTTATAGAAATGGTCAAACTCTACTAAGAAAAATTGACCACCTTTGTCAATTCTCACACACTTAATCTTCTTACTAGTCTAATTCTTGACACAGTGCAAGGTAGGAGCATCCCTAAAGGAGATGTCCTAGCCCCCTACTATAAAACCACATAGTGGAAACACAATAACAGGAAGCAATAACACAAGATTTGATACCAAATCACAATAATATATTCATAAAATATAATTGATTACATGCAATGTGCTAGGCTATAAGGCCTTCCCTTTTATGGCCAAATACAAAGAAAGTAATAGTTTTGCAAGATCCTTCAAGATCTAATCTCAAACCCTAGCTAGTCTAGATCCACACTCTGGTAGAAACCCACAGGGGAGATCTCAACTTGTGCTAGCAAGCCCACCAAACTATCTCCTTATTTCCAAGCCACAGCTACTAGCTTTGCTCCAACTTCATCCAAGTGTGAACTGCCTCACATTTGGCACTCTATCCACACATTCACAACTCCATCACAATTCCTGCTATAAACTACCTCATATTCGGTACTCTATTCACAAACTTAGGAAAACTTTCTCTTCAGCTACTTCCCACACCCACTCCTCTTTTGAGTGAATGAATAATGAATAAAGACTTCCCCACAACCCCTACTTATACCTATCTAAGACACAAGTCAGCCCAAAACACAAATTAAATGCAAATACATAAATTTAATGCCAAAGTCAGCCTCCTACAACAATTATATTCCCAAAATTGATGTCTTAGTAAAATTGTGATATCTCCTAGCTCCAAATGAATTAGAACTCGAGCTTAGAACCATTCGTAGAAATCTAGGCCATATTCAATCTTTGAAAGTTTCATTCTTTAAATATTTGTGGAAAATTAGTTATAAAGCTTGAAATAGACACCAAATTCTTAGACCATGCCGAGCTCCATAGACCATGCTGAGTTCCCTAGACCATGCCGAGCTCCATAGACCATGCGAAGCTCCCAAGACCATGCCGAGCTATATAGACCATGTCGAGCTCCGTAGACAATGCCAAGCTCCATAGACCATGCTGAGCTCCAAAACCATGCTGAGTCCCATAGACCATACTGAGCAACCAAAGACCATGCCAAGCTCCCAAACCATGTAGAGCTCCATAGACCATGCTGAGTTCCAATATTTCTTTGACTGAGTACCAGTCCAAACACCCTCCAAAGAAACTAATGAGCCTCCTCCCATGATCTCCAATGTAGTCACCAAGTAAATCCAAGATGCTCTTGCATCAAACTCCCTAGGTAAATAGAAAAGTGTGTCCCGCACTTTGATGCCCAAAGAAAGAGCAACAACCAACTTCATCTTCACCAAAGGCTTCCACTCAAATAGGGATAAGAAAACCACTTTGCATATCATCCACATCCACATCATTCTATCAAACACTAGAATCTCATCCAACCAATCATCATGCTCACTCTTAGGAACAAACTGAACATAATGGTTCAACAACAAACCCCCATCCATATCAAAAACTAGTGAATCCATACCAACAACAACCAACTCCACATTAGTGACAATATGAAGATCTCCTTCAACACATGCCAAAATCTAAACCCACATCTCATTTTTCACAACAAGATGCTCTAAAACACACAACTCACCACCAATAGCAACCATGTCATCCATGACCAAGCACTCTACAATTTCCATGTCAGATTCAACCAACTGATCATGAAAATCAACCTCTATCCCAACATCAACAAAGTTAGGAATATCTTCAGCAACAACTTCCAGCTATTCTGCAGGTTCTTATTAGACTCCACAAACTGATGAACAAAACCAAACTCTTCCACCTTGACCTTGTTATGCCATCTTCTCTCACAAACAAGTCTCTTAACTAGCAAAATGCCTCTCTTCCAGATCGGTAGACTCCAACTCCACAAATAGCTATAGAATTCATTCCTTACCCCATCCTTAACATGATTAGCCAAGATAGCTTCAAATTGAGTAGTCATCTCAGAAAACCTCCTCTCCACCACATCAAACCTCCTCTCTACCACATCATAGAGATTTGCAAGCATCTCAGGGTCCAATCCTCTCAGAGCCATCTCCCAAGATCTTCAAAAACCCTCTGCAAAAAATCCTTCCCATGATCCTTGTGACAACCTTCAATTGTTTGCAAGTCAGATCACAACCTACAACCTTGCATGAACAATCAAGAACCACATCACAAGTCTAGGACTATGGATTTTTAATCCAAAAACTCTCTACGATCATGCCTCAACAAGATCAAACTTCCATCTTCACATCCATCAATCAATTTGCGTGTCCTCCCAAGGTCCTAGTGTAAACTGCCTCAACTTTGATGATCTATCCACACACTCAGGAACAACTTTCACTCTGATACCACTTAACACAGTGCAAGGCAAGAGCATTCCCAAAGGAGATGTCCTAACCCCCTACTCTAAAACCATGCAGCAAAAACACAATAATAGGAAGCAATAACACAAGATCTGATACCAAATCACAATAATATATTCATAAAATATAACTAATTACATGCAATGTGTCAAGCTATAAGGCCTTCCTAGTTATGGACAAATACAAAGAAAGTAATAGTTTTGCAAGATCCCTCAAGATCCAATCCCAAACCCTAACTAGTCCAGATCCACACTCTGGTAGAAACCCACAAGGGAGATCTCAACTTGTGCTTGCAAGCCCACCAAGATATCTCCTTATTTCCAAGCCACAGCTACTAGCTCTGCTCCAACTTCATCCAAGTGTAAACTGCCTCCCATTCAACACTCTGTCCACACATTCATAACTCCATCACAATTCTTGCTATAAATTACCTCACATTCGACGCTCTATTCACAGACTTAGGAAAACTTGCTCTTTAGCTACTTCCCACATGCACTCCTCATCTGAATGAATGAATAATGACTAAAGACTTCCCCACAACCCCTACTTATACCAATCTAAGCCACAGGTTGGCCCAAAATACAAATTAAATGCCAAAGTCAGCCTCCTACAATAGATATCTCCTAGCTCCAAATGAATTAGAACTCGAGCTTTGAACGATAGGTAGAAGTCTATGCCCTCTTCATTCTTTGAAAGTTTCATCCTTTAGCTCATTATGGAAAATTATTTATACATCTTGAAACAGACACCCAATTCTCAGACCATGTTAAGCTCCATTGACCATGCCAAGCTCCCTAGACCATGCTAAGCTCCATCGACCATGCTGAGCTCCCAAGACCATGCCAAGATGCATAGACCATGTTGAGCTCCCTAGACCATGCTGAGCTCCAAGACTATGCTAAGCTCCAAAGACCATGCCTAGTCCCATAGACCATACCGAGCAACCAAAGACCATGTCGAGCTCCTAGACCATGCAGAGCTCCATAGACCATGTTGAGTTCCAATCTTTCTTTGACTAAGTACCAGTCCAAACACCCTCCAAAGAAACTACTTAGCCTCCTCCCATGAACTCCAAAGTAGTCACCAAGTAAATCCAAGATGTTCCTGCATCAATTCTCTACAAGAGCTTTAAATTTGTTGAATCGACTAAAGACTTGTGTCTTACATTTTAGGAAAAATCTATTCCTTCTATAGTAATCATCTATGAAAGATATAAAAATATTGACTTGGAGATTTAAGGAACTTTTACAAGACCAAATACATCAAAATGAATAAGATCCAAAATATCAAAAGATTTGTGAGAACTAGAGTAAAATTGAACACAATTTTTTTTAACATAGACACAATGTTTGCAAACGTTGAACTCAAGATTACAATCATTTAATCCCTTAATGAGGTTCTTGTTTTTTAGGGTTTTGAGACCCTTCTCACTAATGTTTCCAAATCTCATATGCCACAGAATTGTGTTTTCTATAGGAAGCTTTCCTTCCAATGTGCTTGTAGCCTTAGGTACACGTGCTACACTACCATTGGAACCAATAACCACAATTCTTTTACTATTTGTTTAGATGGTGGAGATGAAGTGATAGCTACTCTCTTCTTTGAAATAGAAGAACTATTGCACTAAGAAATGCATGCATTAAGATAAAACAACGTACCTCTCCTAGAACCCTTAGCAAGCACCATTGTTCCTCTGATCATCTTACATCCATCTTTAGAAAAAAAAAAAAAAAAACTTGCACACCTACACCATTCAGCATACTTATAGATAATAGGTTTCATTTCAAACCAAGGATGTGCATTACCTTGTTGATCCACTTTGCTCATCCATTAGGGAATTTGATAGTGACTCATCCTTGTCCAACTATCTTTAGGTGAGAATCATCATCCAAGTACACCTTTCCACCATTGAAAATTTCATACTTTCAAAATCGCCTTCAATGAGAGGTCATGTGGAAAGAAGCATCTAAGTCTATCAACCACACATCATTAGATGCATGCATTACCAAGGCTCCAATGAAAGAATCACCATCTTCTTGAGATTGTGTTAAACCTAAATCTAAGGCCTACTTCTTCTTTTTTGGCTCTTTATAGTCTTTAGAGAAGTTTCCAGTCTTATCACAGTTCAAACATTTTGCCTTGGTCTTTCTAGGAGTCTTTGATTTTCCATGGGATTTGGATTTACCCTTTTCAAACTTATTGTCATTTATACTTCCCTTTGTCATTAGATCTTCCACAAATAGGAAGAGCTTCCTTAGCCAAATTTGACAAATTTCTCCTTATCTCGTTAGATAATAGCAAAGATGCTGCATCATCCATTTTGAAAGTGACTAAAGTACTTCTCAAAGCCATTACAAAATGGTCCCATGAATTCAACAAGGAACATAACAGGGTCATCCATTGATCCTCCTCCTCTATCTTAACACCAAATGATGTCCACTATGCAATCAATAAATTAAAAGTATTTAGATGATCTATAATAGATCCTCCTTCCTCCAATCTTAGAGAATACAAATTCTTCCTTAGGAACAACTTGTTCTCTAGATATTTGGCCTAATACACAAACCCAAGCCATGTCCAAAAACTATGTGTAGTCTTCTCATCAAGAACATTAAGAACTAAATTAGCTAGATAGAGTCTAATTAGATCCTTAGCTTTTTGATCCTTGATATCCCAATCTACTTGGGACATTTCTACAGGTCCCACATCAAATGAAGCCATCTCCCATAGATCATGATCTTCAAGCAAGTCTTCCATCTTGAGTTTCCACAACTTGAAATTACTGCCACTAAATTTCTCCACCTCCATTTTTCTATATGATGAACTAGCCATCTCAATCTATAAATAAGATTCAGAATGCTTTGCATAAAAATTCCCACTCAACTTGAGATTAGCTAAAAATACCCTACCCAACAACTAAGATCAAAACATGTTCAAGCTTTGATACCACTTGTAAGGAAACTCAAGTGCGGAAACAACTTTCTACACTAATCCCTTAAGGAAAGTATTGCACAAATTCTATTTAAATCCTTACAATTTTATAGTTGATATTATGTAAACAACAATATTGTATTCAACCATGAATACAAAAAATAGATAGCGAAAGAAAACACAAACACAAAGATATGCTAGTGGGGAAAAACCTTTTGGTAAAACAACCCACCCCTCCAAAACCTACACAATGTATTATCTTCAACATAAAGGTTACAACACACTTGCAATGCAAGTTCTTTCAGGACATGAAAGACAAATCTAGTTGCAAAAAAATACTACCAATAATATGCTTTCACTCTCTCCTATCTACAACTGCTAAAGTCACTTATATAATGTGCTTTTCATTTTAGGAAAACTTCCAAAGAAGAACTGTATTAGGGTTTTACCATTCTCCAAAAAAGTAGCAACCCGAATTTTTTTTTGGGTGATGCCCTAAACCCCAAGTGCTAGATGGAGACTCGAGCATACAATAGTCAATGATCAATTGCCACATGTCTTCACATCTTCACCCATCATCATATCTTCCAAAGATAGCTCTTATTCAAGTGGACTGACACATCAACATGCCAACTAGACATGTACACTCACACTTAATTGTATTATTTGAAAAATATACATTTAAAAAAATAAAATAAAATAAGAGTAGGAATTATCCAAGGTTGAGACACCTTATTCTTAACACAAGTGACCTTCTAGTGAACATAAAGAATTTGAAAATTGGAGATACTTATTTCTTAATGATCTTCTAATAAGAGAAACATGGTATCTTTTCAACTTGAAGAATTTTGAATGTACATTGATTATTTCTCTTGTTACTTTCCAACTCTTTCTAGGTGTCCACATGTGAGGAAAATACTATTATATATTCATGTGCACAAGTCATCTATATTAATAACAATATAACCCATCGCCTCTTATAGAATGTATTACAAATAATAATGACTTAATCACTAATGTAAATGATACAAGAGCATTCTAGGTGTAAGAGAAATCTTGCATCAACCAAAATATTTTATTTCACTTGTCTTATGAAGAGTTGACTCAATGTTGAGTTGTTGTTTCTGGAGGCATTGTACTTATTAAGTTAGTCATACAAGCTTAGAATGTTCTAATTTCAAAGTTGGATAGTCATCTTGGATATATTAGCCTACCAATTAAGGCCTAGTGTCATATCATGCATATTCATGGATTTATTGTGAATTTTTGGTTTGCAATTTTGGTATATAAACTTTAGGCTCACCATTGAAGGCCTAAATGTTCCTAGATGAAGCTTGAAAAAACATTTGATGGGCACTTGCACCAACTCGTGGTTGTAGATCACAATTTGAGGTTTCCAAAAAGTGGTTATAATATCCAATCAGAGCAATAGTTTGAAGTTACTATCTTCCAAAGTTGGACCGACCAAAACATCCAAAATAAATGTCAAAGGTGTATTTGGCCAACTTTATATGTATTGTTAGGGCTTGTCGGCACTAAGAAATTAAGTTTAACTATCTAGAACCTTCCTAAGCAACATAAATTACCAATTTAAGAAATGCCTAAACATTATCTAGGACAAATCTAGTTGATAATTCATAGCTTTTCTTTGTAGATTATGGTAATGAAGGTGCCCATGAGGGTTAGTATATTTTAATTTTGAACTCTATAATTCTAGATTTGGGACGATAATAAGAAACCGATATTTTGTTCTCTTAAAATTTTTTTGTTTCTTTATTTATATTATATATATATGGTATTAATGGGAGCACCCTCCATCTAGTGCCATCAGAGTTGGAGTTCTTGAGTGTGTGGATAGATTAATGATTATGAGGTAGTTTGCACAAAGATCATGGTTTGGGTTGTACATGTAGACATATCACTCACTTTGACATAGTTTGCACTAGGATTTTAGAAAAAGCATGAAATGCCTCCATAAAGAGAGCATGGTGGAAGAATCAAAGGTGTTACACCTAAGGATTTTAGAACCCTATAGAGCCAAATGCAAGCATTATAAGAGAAAATGCATGGAGGAATGAATCTTGTCATAGGAGATGATGAAAGTGAGGATGAAAGAGAAGAAGAAGGACATGTGGACCAAGCTCTAGTAGAGGAAGTTCTTATCCCAAAGGAGGTGAAGCTTTTTAAGGCCATTTCTAGTATTGGAAAAAGACCTAAGTTTGATGTGTTGAAAGTGTGACAACATCCCTCACAATATTTTTGAGATGTCTTAACCACCTCCTATGGTTCTATGAGACTATTGGTTATATTAGGCACTAACAAGTCAATCTTTCTGTCCTTTCTAACAATTGGTGTTAGAGTTTGGCCACAAGTTTGAATGTTGCTAGCCATGGTGAGTGACATTGAGAGGGGAGATTTTTAATAATGGGCCAGTGTCCCTCATAGGATTCATGACATAGCTTAATCACCTCTTGTGGTTCTCTAAGACTATTAGTTATATTGAGCATTAACAAGTCAATCTTTTGGTGCAACAACAATCCTATCCTTTCTAACATGATATCCCCAAATTTTTAGGAAATCTCAACCCAAAGGAATTGATTGACTAAATCAATGAATCAAACTAGTAATTTGAATATGAAGATAGTAAAGATCTAGATAGGGTCAAGTTTGTGAAGTCAAACTTAAGTCTCATGCAAAGAACTGGTGGCATGAGACCTAGTTAGAGTGAAATAAAAGAGGAAAGGAAAAAATCACCAAATGAGATTAGATGGTAGCTAAAATGAAGTGATAGTTAATTCCCATGGATTATGAGCTTTATTTGTTGAAGAAAATGCAAGGGTTGAAGCAAATGGTAAAATCTATTGAAGAGTATACTAAATATTTCTACTGAGTCCTCATTAGAACCAACCATGTAGAAGCTGATATGGAAAAATTGGCGTGTTATCTTAATGGGTTAAGTCCAATCATTCAAGAGGAGTTTAGTCTTGTTCAAGTTCCCAGTATTGAGGAAGCATATTAGTTTTCCCTAAGAGTTGAGGAGAAGCTAAAAAAAAAGTTTGATTACAAAAGTAGTGGTAGAGGTTGTAGTGGAAGATTTGGCAAATGGTCAAATGGAAGCTGACATGATCAAAAGAATAAGGATGAGGCTAGAAGTAGAAATTAGAGCTAGAGGGGAAATAATTCCAATCTTTTCCATGACCATAATAATAGAGATCAAAGAGGAAGAGGAAAATGACCTAGAAGAGGAGGTTTTCATGGAAAATGCTTCCACTATGGAGAAGAAGGGCGTATAGAATTTGAATTTTCCCATTGCCAAGGAAAGACCAATAAAAAAAAAGAGGCTAGGCCAGAGTTGCACATGTTGATAGAGGTGCTACATCGTCACATTCTAAAGATGTTGAAGGAGGAGAAGTCCTAGTTAATAGAAAACTTTGGCTAAGTGGCAAGAATGAACTTGATCAAATAAGGAGCTTGTTTCACATAAAGTGCAAATGTAAAGATAAATATTGTGAACTGATCATTGATGGTGGAAGTACCAACAATGTGGTTTCAGAAATAATGGTCACAAATTTGAATCTAGGGAGGAAGAAACACCTAGGCCCATATCGTATTGCTTGTGTGCAAGATGACCATAAGGTCATGGTTAGTGAGAAATGCTCAATGAAGTTCAAGATTTGAAGCTACTAGGATGAGTTTCTTTGTGATATCATACCTATGGGAATATGTCATATGTTAACCAATATCAAATTTCCATAATCCGTTGAAATGTATAAACTTTTTTTTCGATTTGATTGTGTATTTTTTTAGCATCGATCTTTTGGATCACACTCCATGATCCATCATTAGGATGAGAGGATGTTTTAGATCACACTACATTGTCCATCATTAGGATGAGAGAACATAAGAGTACAAAAATTATGTAGACCAAGCCAAACTCAAGAGCTATAAAATGAGGGAGAAGGGACAGCCAAAGAATGAGAGAATCAAAAGAATAATAATCTGATATAAGAAAAGAAATGAAAGTAAAAATAAAAAATAGGCAATACATAGTCAAAAATAAATGATCAATGCACCAAACACAACAAAAAAAACTAGTTAAAATACTTGATAAGACCCCAAAGATATTGAAAGTATATATATAGTATACATACATATATCCACACACACACATATATGTATGAGTATATGCATATACCTATATACATATATGTTTATGTATATATTTACACACACACACACACACACACACACACACACACACACACACACACACACACACACACATATATATAGATATATGAAATATCTCGAGAATAAACAAGAAATAAATAAATAGACACACACACACACACATATAGATATATAAAACCATTTAAATATGTACATATTTATAGATAGGTGTGTCTATATATATATAAGCTTTTGTGGTATTGCTTTTTAACCTTTTTGTTGTGTTTACTTTAGAGGTTTTGGCTATATGTTAGCTTTTAAGATGTTGGATTATATATATATAAGTCTTTGGGGGTCTTTTTGTGTATTTTTATTAGTTTTTTTTGTTGTGTTTGGTGCATTGACCATTTATTTTTGACAATTTATTGCCTATTTTTTCTTTTTACTTGCACTCTTTTTATTATATTAGATTACTTTTCTTTTTATTCTCTTGTTATTTGGGCCTCCCTTCTCCCTCATTTTATGGCTCTTGAATTTTGCTTGTTCTACATAACTTTTGTATTCTTACATTCTCTCATCCTGATGATGGATCATGGAGTGTGATCCAAAATGTCCTCTCATCTTGATGATGGATCATGGAGTGTGATCTGAAATGTCAATGCTAAAAAACATACACAATCAAATCTTGAAATAAGTTTACACATGTCACATGTTGTTGGGTAAGTTGTCACAATTTGATAGGCATGTTATACATGATGGGTGATCAAATGCCTAAACTCTAACCAAGGATGGAGTGAAAAATAAGTTCAAGCTATTGAAGGAGAAAGAAGAAAAGTTGTGCAGTGCTACAAGAATATGTTTAATTGATGGAAAGGACTTTCTCCAAGGTATGAACCACGAGCATATGTTGTTTTCTATAATTTCAAAAGATAGTAAAGAGGGAGTAGAGGAGGTACCTGCAGACGCTGTAGATATGTTGGGAGATTTTTATGATATTATGTTAGATAATGCACTTGATGGATTACCCCTAGTGAGGAAGATAAGTTACTAGATGTATTTGATTCCTAGATCCAATTTTCCAAACAAGGGAGTGCATAGAATGATAGCAACAAAAAGTAAATAGTTGAACAAACAAGTTCATGAGTTGTTACACAAGGGGTTGAACCGAGAGAGTTGGATTCTACCTATTGTACCAACCATATTAGCACTAAAGAAGAATGGAGGATGGAGGATGTGAATAAATTCTCATGCTATTAACAAGATCAAAATCAAGTACAAATTTTTATTGGCAAGGATGGATGATATTATGGACTATTTGAGTAGAATAAAAAGCTATGCATGGTTGCAAGAGAGTGGAAAAAACATGATCTTTACCTTCTTTTATGAGTATCAATCATTGCAATTATATATTGTACATGAGATTATTCATGTTTTTGTTGTTATTCAATTGTTGAGAATTACAATGAATACATCAATCACAATTCTGGATATGTAGGTCTATGGAAATTGGTGCCACTTGTTGTTACTAATAAAATTAAGGGAGATTAAGATGAAAAATTTGATGACATTCCTTTCATTTCGACTCAATATAACCATATATATAGACTTGATCAAATTGGTTACTATTGGTTAGCCTAGAAATATAGAAGCAGTGAGTTACAATTTATTGCATTGCACTATAGAAAGGAAGAAGTTAAGTGAACTTGAATAAAGTGATATAATGTTATTCCCTATAGGTATATTTTTTGAATATATATATGATGCATGTTTATTGTTAAATGATGAATTTATTTATTACATGTGCACATTATTTTAACTTTTAAAAGCATGCTGTGTAGGTTTAGTTATTTTGGAGGGAACATATCTCAACCAAAATAGATTAGCTTGAAACATGGAATTCACTTTGTTGATTGTCCACCTGGCAATAAGTTCTTCATTGATATAGTCCTCATGTTATTTCTACCTCCATATCTCTACATCTAGTTAAACATAAAGTGGGCATCACAATAAGAGATTCAATACTGAGGACCATAAGAGAATATTAAATGTTCTCCATGAGATTGTGGAACCACTTGGAACTACTTGAGATATTTCATATTTTTAGAACTTTCTTAGATATTTCATATTTCTAGAACTGACTTAGATATTTCATCATGTGTTTTATTTTTGAATAATGTACATGTAATCATAAATTAGAAACATACATATTTCACATGTCTAATCATAAATTGAAACAATCATGTACATCTCACCATAAAATAAATACATATATCACATGGACCATAAATGTAAAAGCATAAATTTATATGTCACAACAAGATCAATGAGATAGCAAACATGTGAATGTGACCTAAACTAGAGAGTCATCTAGATGCATATGAACAAAGTGACTCTCTAATTAACACTCATGAGAATCATGTGTATGTGGAGTATCAACAGAGCCCTAAAAATTAAAATAGAACATATCATTGGATATATACATGTATATATACATGGGAACTAGTTTAAAATATTTGTACAAATTTAAAAGCATTGATGCAAGTGCATGTTTCTAGTATTAAATTAATTAAAAAATTTCTATTTAAAGATCACAAGATCACTAGAGGATGTCACATCCATCATATGTTTTCCCCCATGAGTAGTAGGTGTCACATTGATAACATCTATCTTCCCACTATAATCGGAGCCCATATTAGTAGAAGATTGCTTTACTACTTGTGCCTACCAAAATATAATTCTTTTGGAAATATGAGTACACAAATATTAACTTGTGAATAGATTTTTTTTAGTATAATAATGATATTTAAAAGAGATACCTAGGTCTAAGGTGAAAGAGGGTCATTTGTGACACATACTAACATGTCATCAATAGAAAATCCATATCCAATAGTTGCAATCCTTTGTAATAGTGAGGAGTGTAGAGGAGTAATGAGATATGATGGAAGTGGTGTACAATCAGTAGACTAAAATAACATGTCCATGTAAGATCATATCTTAGTGGGAACATGAATCTTACTCAAATCTTGGAGCTATTGATCAATCACCTAGAGTATGTTAGTAGAAATTGAAACCCCTCTACTAGCTCCTAAGGTCTCCTCAAGTGGAGCTTCTATAGACTATTGTGCATCTAAGTGTTGAGCTAAGTGTTTATCTAAGTGTTGAGCCCTAGACTATTGATCAATAGAGTGTTGCGTAGAGTTTTCAACATGATGCAGAAGCATCCAAAGGTATAAGGGCAATCCTGTATCACCCAAAAAAATGTACTTAGACTTAGTTTCTATTTCATGTTTTTTCATTTCTAGATACCAATTTGGGTCAAATAAAGGTTCCAACTCTCACAGTTCCACTTTAGTGTTCTGGGTTAGAGTTTTTTTTGAGTTTTTAAGAACCTTGGGATATGTGTAAATGTCAAAAAATAGGAGTATGTAATTGAGCCATCATTTTGGTGAACTAGAAGGTGTAAATTGGTTGTATGATTTTCAGTGTAATTTAGAGAATTCTAGAAAAAGAATCAGGTCAAAAGGCCCCACAGTTTGAAAGTTATTGCAGTTTTTTAATTTTTGGAGACCCCCTAAGAATGCTTCAAAGTCAAGTTTAGGGCATTAAATGGCCTTGTACAAGGCCAAAAAATGGGAGAAGAATGAAGCTGGTCCATAGGGCTATAGAGCGATTTGAGAGCTTTCTAAAAATGTAAACGGTTTGTTAATCAGAGCTACGGTTCAAAAGATATGCCTCCCAAAAGTTCGGTTATCATTTCTGGATTCTTCTAGTTTTGTGCTGACTTCTAATGTAACTTCTAGAGCCTTCTATTTGGTTGGTGGATGCCAACTAGCACTTTCTAGAATGTATTCCTAATTCTTAACCCTTTGGGGTCTATTTAAGAACATTTTTGGCATTGTAAAAGGCAATTCAAATTGGAGTTTGAGAGGAGGTACTGAAAGGAGAGATTATCTCTAGATTTATACTATTGTAAGCCCATAGGGAATGTGTAGAAGTCTATTTTCTCTATACTGAATGTATTAGCATATTTACATAGTTAATAAAATTTTCCCTTTCCTATTCTATCCATTATGTGCTTGGGTTGTGTTCCCATCAAGTGGTATCAAAGAAGGTTTTCCTGAGTGTGTAGACAGAGCACCAATTGTGAGGCAGTTTGCACCAGGACTGTGTGGTTGTGGGTTTGAGTACAAGCATTTCAGGAGGAGCTCTGTAGAGGAACAAATGTCATTGTAGGTGACAAAAGTGAGGATGACAATGAAGAAGAAGAAATTGGACTAGAAGGGGAAGTTGACAGGGAAGTTTTGAATCAGGTAGAGGAAAGGCTTTTTAGGGCCATTACTAAGCTTGGAAAAAGAGCTACAATTGATGTGGGTGTATTTTCAAGAAATTTGAAACTAGATGAGTTGATCAACTGGATCAATGAACTGGAAGAGTATTTTGAGTATGAGGATATTAGGGATTGAGATAGGGTTAAGTTTACAAAGGCCAACCTAAAAGGCCATGCCAAAATCTACTGGCAAGAGGTTCAATTGGAAAGAAATAGAAGAGGAAAGGAGAAGATCACAAGGTGACATCATATGGTGGACAAATTGAAGAAGCAATTCATCCTTGTTAACTATGAGCTTGATTTGTTTAAGAAGATGCATGGGTTAAAGCAAGCAAAAAAATTAGTCCAAGAATATACGAAGGAGTTTTATCTACTTTTGATTAGAGTAGGGCATGCAGAAGAAAATAAGGAGAAGGTTGCTCATTATATTAGTGGGTTGCGACCTAACATCCAGGAAGAATTAAGTCTAGTAAGAATGGCCAGTGTTGAAGAGGCATACTAGTTTGCACTATGAGTTGAAGATAAGCTAAATAAAAGTTTTGAAGGGAGATAAAGAGGGTATGGTCAAGGAGGAAGGGGCTATGGTAGGTCATTAGGAGGTCGAAATGAGACCCAGAAGAAAAATGAAGATGTGGGTACAAGCAGGAACCAGAGGAATGAGGGTTTCAGCTGCTCCCATGATCAAGACTTTGGAAATTAGAGAGGAAGAGGTAGAGGATGTGGACAAGGAAGAGGAGGCTTCTGTGGTACCTATTTCCATTGCAATGAAGAAGATCATTATGCCTTTGAATGCCCTCAATGTCAATGAAGGACAGATAGGAGAGCTAAAGGTCAAGCTAGGGTTGCTCATGTGGATGAGGATGCACAGTCATCACATTCAGAGGATGCAAAAAGAGGAGAGAATTTAGTAAATGAAAGGGTCCTACTAAGTGGTGAGATTGAGCCAGGACAAAGAAGGAGTCTATTCTATACCAGGTGCAAGTGTGAAGATAAATGTTGTGATGTGATCATTGATGGTGGTAGCACTAATAACTTGGTATCAGAGGAGATGGTCTCTAAGCTGAAGCTCAAGAGGGAGAAACACCCCTAGGCCTATTGGATTGCTTGGGTGAAGGATGATCATAAGGTCCTGGTAAGTGAACAATGTTTAGTGAAGTTCAAAATTGGGAGTTACCATGATGAAGTTCTCTGACATGTTATTCCAATGGATGTTTTCCATCTATTGTTGGGAAGACCATGGTAGTTTGATAGGCATGCAGTACATTATGGTCATGAAAACACATATTCTCTAAAAAAGAATGGAGTTCACCACAAAGTGAAGCCCATGAAAAAGGAAGGTGAAAAGGTATGTAGCAATTTTAGGATTTGTCTTGTTGATGGAAGGAAGTTTTTAGATGGCATGAAACATCAACGTATGTGCTATGCTTTGATTCCTAGAAAAGATAAAGAAGGTATTAGTGAAATACCACTTGAAGTTTCATATTTACTAAGTGAATTTGGAGATATCATCTCTAATAATGTTCCAGAAGGATTACCACCAGTAAGGCAAATCAGTCATCAGATAGATTTAATCCCTAGAGCTAGTTTTCCTAACAAGGCTTCTCACAGGATGACTCCTACTGAAACTGAGGAACTAAACAGATAGGTACAAGAGCTATTGAGGAAGGGTTTTATTTAGGAGAGCCCGAATCCATGTGCATTACCTGCAATACTGGCACCAAAGAAGGATGGAGAGTTGAGAATGTATATAGACTCTCGAGCTATCAATAGGATAAGCATCAAGTATCAGTTTCCTTTGCCAAGAATGGATGATCTTATGGACTGTTTGAGTGGAGCTCAGTACTTCACAAAGATCAATCTCAAAAGTGGCTATCACCAGATACAGATACAAGAAGGAGATGAGTGGAAAACTGCCTTCAAGACCAAGGAGGGTCTTTATGAGTGGCTAGTCATGCCCTTTGGATTGACGAATGCACCAAGCACCTTCATGCAGCTAATGAATGAGGTACTTAAGAAGTTTTTGGGAAAATTTTTTATTGTCTATTTGGATGATATTTTAATTTTCAGAAAGACTTTGGAAGAACATTTATTGCATATTCGTAGTGTCCTTGAAAGGTTGAGGGAAGAGAAACTATTAATTAATCTGAAGAAGTGTATCTTTGCAAAAAGGGAGTTAGTCTACTTGGGGTTTGTTATATCACCTGAAGGTCTTAAAATGGATCCAAAGAAGGTAAAAACCATCTTGGAATGGCCTAATCCAAGGTCTACTATTGAGGTAAGATCATTTCATGGTCTAGTTAGTTTTTGCAAGAAGTTCATTACGAATTTCAGTGGCATATGTGCACCCCTGACTGACACAATAAGAGGGGATAGAAAAGAGTTCAAATGGACTGCAGTAGTTGCAAGAAGTTTTGAATTGATGATGAAGAAGGTGATAGAACAACCTGTGTTGGCACTTCCAAATTTTAGAAAGGTGTTCCAAGTGGATTGTGATGCTAGTGTTAGTGCTATTGGAGCTGTATTGAGCCAAGAAGGTAAGCCTATTGCATATTTTAGTGAAAAATTGAACGATACAAAGAAGAAGTATTCTGTTTATGATCAAGAGTTCGATGCAATAGTTTAGACCTTAAAAAAATGGAGACATTATTTATTGCCAAAGGAATTTGTTTTGTATATTGATCATCAGGCATTATAGTACCTAAATAGCCAAGGTAAATTGAACTACAGGCATATGAAGTGGGTAGAGTTCTTGTAGAGTTATACATTTGTGTTTAATCATAGAAGTGGAAAATCTAATAGGGTTATAGATGCATTAAGCAGGAGGCAGTTGTTGCTTACAGTAATGCAAGTTGAAGTAGTTGGGTTTGATGAACTCAAGAATCTATACCCTGAGGATCCTGATTTTGTTGAGGCATGGAAAGCTTGTAAAGAACCTATTGCTATAGATAGAACTAAGTGGCTAGACTATCTGATTTAGGATGGTATATTGTTCAAGGGCAGTCAATTGTGCATTCCAAGGAGTTCTATGAGGGAAAATCTAGTTAAGGAGAAACATAGTGGAGGGATGGCAGGACATTTTGGTTGAGATAAGACCATTTCCATTCTTAGAGAACATTATTTTTGGCCTCAATTGTCATAAGATGTGAAGAAGTTTGTACAAAGTTGCTAGGTTTGTCAAGTGGCCAAGCGATTTAGTCACAATACTGGAATATATCAGCCATTACCTGTTCCTCCAAAGCCATGGGAGAACATAAGTATGGATTTTGTTCTTGGATTTCTGAGGACACAAAGGGGTAATGACTCAGTATTTTTGGTGGTTGATAGGTTTTCCAAAATGGCACATCTCATCCCATGCCATAAAACTCATGATGTTGTCCATATTACAAACTTGTTTTTCAGAGAGGTGGTTAGGCTACATGGCCTTCCAAAGAGTATAGTTTCTGACAGAGACACAAAATTGTTGGGGTATTTTTTGAGAACATTGTGGAAGAAGTTGAGAACAGACTTGAAATTTAGTTCCACACACCATCCATAGACTAAGGAGAGACTGAAGTGGTAAATAGAAGTTTGGGAAATTTGCTGAGATGTTTAGTTGGGGATAAGCCCAAGGGATGGGATTTGATTCTACCACATGCGAAATTATTTTACAATAACTTTGTAAATAGGAGTACTGGTAGATCACCATTCTAAATTGTATATGGAAGTAGCCCAAGGACTACAACAAAATTGAGGAAGATAGAGCAAGGGGAGAGGACAAGTGCTAAAGTAGAAGAATTTACTGAACATATGAAGCATCTACATGAGGAGGTCCAAGTACACATTACCAAGATGAATCAACAGTATAAAGCTAGGGCTAATCAAAGGAGAAGACATAGGGAGTTCCAAGTAGGGGATCTAGTCATGGTACACTTAAGAAAAGAAAGATTTCTAGTAGGTAGTTACAACAAGCTGAAGATGAAGAAATTTGACCCGTGCAAAATTCTGAAGAAACATGACTCAAGAAATGCATATGAAGTGGAGTTGCTAGAGAAAATTCACATTTCTCCTATTTTCAACATTGCAGACTTAATAGAGTATCACGATGATGGTGCAGATGAGGGTTTGATGCCCAAGCTATGTCTAATTTCTACTTCTAAGAAGGAGGAGATAGAAGATATTTTGGATAGTCATGTGGGTAGGAGTACCAAAAGTAGGAAGTATGAAGAGTACCTGGTTAAATAGAAAGGTCGATCGATAGAGGACTCAACTTGGATATCAACAGCTAAGGTTTCCCATTTGGGATTTCCTAAACCATCCATAAAGTGACAGGGTCACTTTTCAATCTACTCTAGGTGTCTGATGTAGGAGCATCTAAAGGCATAAGGGCAATCCTGTGTCACCCAAAAAAATTTACTTAGACTTAGTTTCTATTTCATGTGTTTTCATTTTTGGATACCCATTTGGGTCAAATAAAGGTTCCAACTCTCATAGTTCCACTTTTAGTGTTCTGGGTTTGAGTTTTTTTGAGTTTTTAAGCACCTTGGGATACGTGTAAATGCTAGAAAAATAGGAGTATGTAATTGAGCCACATTTTTGTGAACTAGAAGGTGTAAATTGGTCGGATGATTTTCATTGTAATTTAGAGCATTCCAAAAAAAGAATCAGGTCAAAAGGCCCCACGGTTTGAAAGTTATTGTAGTTTTTCGATTTTTGGAGACCTCTTAAGAATGCTTCAAAGTCAGGTTCATAGAATTAAATGGCCTTGTAAAGGGTTAAAAAATGGGGGACAAGCAAAGCTGATCCATAGGGCTATAGAGTGCTTCAAGAGCTTTCCAGAAATGTAAATGGTTCATCAATCGAAGCTATGGTTCAAAAGTTATGCCTCCCAAAAGTTCGGTTACCATTTTCAGATTCTTCTAGTTTTGCACTAACTTCTAACACTACTTTTGGAGCCTTCTATTTGGTCGATGGATGCCAACTAGCACTTTCTAGAATGTATTCCTAATCCTTAACCCTTTGGGGTCTATTTAAGAACATTTATGGCATTGTAAAAGGCAGTTCAAAGTGGAGTTTGAGAGGAGGTACTGGAAGCAGAGATTATCTCTAGATTTATACTATTTTAAGCCCATAGGGCATGTGTAGAAGTCTATTTTCTCTATACTGAATGTATTAGCATATTTACATAGTTAATAAAATTTTTCCTTTCCTGTTGTGTCTTTTCTATTCTTGGGTTGTGTTCCCATCACAACACCAAAGTCATATGCAGATTATTGTATGCTATAGTGTGCATGACCTTCTAGCAAGCCATGGGTCACTTAAAATATAGGCCTCTATGAAATTGTCTCTAAAATAGTATGTAAAGTCATCCCCTATGTATTTGTGATGTCTGAAAAATGCCTACAAAATATCATGTAGAAGAAACAAGGTAGTCTCCATATCTATCTGCTCTAGAGTGAGGCCATGTATATCTCCTAGGGTAGGAATGTGTACAATTTTGTAGACCTCATCAATGGTATTATAGTACTTGATGATGCCTCTAAAGATGATATGCACTAACTAGGTCTACTCAAAAGATATTTGGTACCCTTATATGCTCTAATATTTGTCTTCCCCTCATAAAATGGGTACACCTATCATTTGATAATCTCCCTTGACACTAGGCTCTGAACCTACTCTAAGCTCAACAAAAGTCTTATGTATAGATTGTGGTGCAAATGCACTCTATGATATAAGCTTGTCAGTAAGATCCTCAAGACTAGCCAAAATTTTTTGACATATACCTCTATATAAATGATCTTGAGATCTCTTAGTAGCTGAACTTAGCAAAGCAATCTCTATAGTCACAAACTAGAATATAGTTATCATATAAAGAATGCACAAGTGGATAGGTCATACATAAACATGTGGTCCCTGTCCTTGCTCATGATCATGTCCTTGTCTCTGACTCTCTCCTTGAATGTGACCCTCTCACTATCCCTAATCCTAAGTCTGAGTCAGAGGTTGTCCATAATCATCGGATATCATCTATGAGTAACATTTGCAAATAAAATGTTAGGGATAAAAGAACAAACATGTGTTACCCTTTTATAAAGGGAAAGGCTAACAAAAGTATAATTGTTCACCTTCAATGATATAAAATTATTATTATTATTTAGAATTTGAAAATGAATTAAACTAATGAAATGCATAGAAATGGATGAAGTTTGGGATTATAATCTCTAAGAATTATTTGGAATTTAAGTATTGATATATTTTTCTAATTTTTATAGGTAAAGTTTTAGTTCTTGAAAAACACTAAAAAATTAGGGGTTTAGTTCACACCACAAAACTATATGGAAATAAACTTATTTTTAGGTTAACTTTGACTATTTTATACATAATATATATATGTAGAACAATAAAAAAAATAAATACTTTAGACTTATATTTTCTCTTTTATAATGACTCAAATTTTAGCTAACTTGAAATTGATAGTTTTCGTCTCCCACCACATTTTTCATAACAAATCTAATCTAACTAGAGGAAAAATTATACATGTTCTAGAAGAAGATTCTTTCCTCTAGAACATCATATAATTTTTTATTTTCTTGATATGATTTTTAAATATTATTTCTCAAAATTGACATCTTTTTAATTGTTAAAATACATATATGTAGATTTTTGGGTATGTGCAGGATCATGGTGTGCCAAAAAGTGGCGATCTAAAAAATATGTAGTTCTAAAATTCCTTAAACCATTTCAAAATCTATTCCAAATTTTATTCCACCCACCCTGATACTAAATGCAATTAACTAATATCTTTATAAGGTCTACTATATCTTTAGATACCAATCCTATATGGTCAACTTTAAAAACATCCTAAAAATTCATTTTCGAGCCTATTTTAATGTGATTTTTACTTCAAACATGTAGTTGATGACTTTTATTTTTACCATAATTTGATGATATGAAAATGGTTTCTTAAGAATGTTCTTATCTTTCCATAAATGTAAGGTTTGTCAAATTATGAGTTTAGTAAGTAATCATGACTTATTTTCTAATGGAGTTATGTATAAAGTGCTACCTAACACACTACTTAAAAAACAACTAAACTTTCAAATGGTACAATATTTTTTAAATCCAAAAGATCCATCACATTCAATGTTTCTTCCAGTATAAGGAAAAAAAATGAAAAATTAAATTTTGCAGAGTTTTGAATTAGTTAAGGTGGTCAGACACAAGAGTTTTTTAATTCCAAAAATGCTAAAGTCAAAAATTAATTATTAGTTATTTATTTAAAATAAAAATACCCAAAAATATATGTCACATCTAGGCATGAGTCTACTGCTTATATCTAGAATATTATTAAAAAATATTATCATTTGATTTTGATTAAGGTGGTCAGACATATGTCTGCTTATTTTTATTCTTAAAATTTTATAATATTGAAATGTCCCTTTTTTGATTTTTGTATGATATTTCCAACCGTTAATCAGATCTTTAAGATCAAACAACTAATATCACAAAGATCCTCCAAATTTCTCAAGAAACCCCAAATCGGGTATGCCAGAAATGGTGCCAAAAGCTTCACAACTTCACCTATTATTAATAAATCTGAAAATGGACATTTTTAAAGAAATTTTAGCAGAATAACAGCCTAAAAAATGACATTTCCAGATCTATATAGCCTTTACACAACAGCTCACAAATGTAGGAGAAAAACTATGCTCATCGGGCTCCCAAAATTAACACAAAAATGCCCGAAACACCACAAAAACACTAATAAACTATCTCAGAAGTTTAATCACGTCCCAATACATATATTCAACTCTATTTGAACAGCTTAAAGTCTGAAATACAGCAGCAACCAAAACTGATATGAAATGCTCAACTGAAAACACCAAACTCATGCAAAAAACACACCCAAAAACTCACAAATCTACACTATTCAGCACAAAGGAAAACTCTGTATGAGCATGCACATGGAATGGCTTCAAACTCCCATCCTTAGCCTTCCTGAAAACCTACAAACTCCCATTCTTGGGTCTCCTTGGAAACCTACAAACTCCCGTTCTTGGGTCTCCTTCTCCACAGGTTTGGCAGCCTCTGAAGAATAACAAAGAA
The DNA here is from genome assembly GCA_028749045.1 of Cupressus sempervirens. Classification (NCBI taxonomy): domain Eukaryota; kingdom Viridiplantae; phylum Streptophyta; class Pinopsida; order Cupressales; family Cupressaceae; genus Cupressus; species Cupressus sempervirens. Next base: position 190,616,755 of record CM053783.1, on the reverse strand, counting down.
TGAGCGAAAATCAAGTTCTGGAATGTGCCCAAAATGCCTCCAAACCCCCTTAAAAGAGGGCATAAATGTAACTCACATCCAAGAGAGGTTAATGAAACATATTTTAATAATAATTTTCATTTATTAGTCCAACAGTTTCCAAAGATTAACTCCCTTTTTCCGAAACTTCACTTTCTTGGGCCTGGCTTGCCTTAGCAAAGATTATTATTTTTTAATTATTTGAAAAGGGGACATGACAAGTCCTCCCCTCCCAAACATTGCTTGTCCTCAAGCAATGGCTAAATAATAAACCAATCAATCCACCTAGATCCCAAATGTAGTCATGAACTATACTACTACCAATTAACACAGGCTCCTACAATATCCTCTGCAACATGACCAAGAGGAATCCATAATCAAACTGACAATTATAGCTCAACCAAACTCCAAAATCACAACTTCCAAAGTTAGAAACCCACAAGACACAAACTATTAGAACATCAAAACCCAAGTAAAGTGGACTACCAACACAGTAAATACCATCAACGCATTCCACTAGCCTATATGGAATGTACAATCCAACTTTGCAACAATGGTGAATGCTCTCAAATGAAACTATACCAAGTATGGAGAATCCACACACTGTACAACTCCTGCAGTCAACACAACTCTGTAGATCATCAGCCACTGTCTCATAACCATAACTCCCATGCACCCTTAATGGTGAAAAGCCATCACAAGATAAACAACAAGAAATGGAACCCAAACCAAATTTTCCCACCATCAACTCCTCAACACAAGGATCAATTGCTAACTAATGTACATACCCTAAAATATAATGTTGATTAAAAAAACCAACCTCATTCAATAGCTCACCATGAACAAGTGATATAACCCACTATGACTGATCACTAGCTAAGTCAGGAGATGTCATAGCCAAAGGAGTAGAATCAATAACAACACCTGCTGAAGCATCACTCCAAAACTCCTACTCTAAGTCATGTATTATCAAGCTATCAACTGCAAGACCTATCGCCATGTCATGACAATCACAACTCTCATCCCGAGGCATCAAACTATTCCATAACTGATGATAAGCAGTAGGAACCAAAGTACATCTCTGTATCATAATCTCATCAACATGGTCATCAAAGGTAAATTGATGAGCGTACCTCATAGTGTAATGCCAAAAGAATGCGCCAATCTCAGTCAGTGGCTCAGACTATAATCCAGATGAAACTAACTGCAATTGATCATTAACCATGTTGGAACTAACTACTACCTCCAAAGATATCACCAAGGAAGTAGTATTACTAGTAGGAACCATACCAACTGTCGACTCACCAACATCACACATGATATTTGATACATCTCTAGTCTCTGTGCCATTAGTACTAGAGGCTGCCACCATGTCAGGCATACAACAATTTGCTACAACACCCAACTCAACTGAACCTGACTCTAGTTAGTATCAAGGATGGATGCATCCCCATCTCGATTATCTCTGACAATCTCAGCCATGGTCATCCTCGGATCACCAAACACCACAGCTTGTGACTGTATAGAATCAGGTAAAGACTGTAGTCACTCTAACTCCATGGTCACCTTAGCCAAATGAAACTGTGACTCCTTGAAAGCCAACCGTGTACTCTCAAGAATCTCAGAAGTCACCTCAAGCTGCTCAGTAAGCTCACTCACCTCATCTTCCTTGGCCAACAATGCATCATATGCTATACTACCCCACTCCATAAGATAATCTCTATCGGCTACCAACTGCATATAATTCTGTCTCAAAATTTGAATAGCCTCCCATAAAGAGTGGATCTCTGTCAAGGAAAGATAACTGCCTTCCTGCTCATCACTAGTAGGAGAACCCCATCCATAAACTGCTAACAACTGACGAGCAGCATCAAAATGCTGGCAAGTGATAGCAATGTCTCAGTCACTAACTCTCAACTGATTAGACACATGATGGCACTGGCTTGACTGTCTCCTACAAATCTCCTCTGATGCACTATCTAAAGGAGTATCCTCAAAGTTACTAGTCTCTAGAGTATTACCATCCATATCTTGTGAATCAAATCTAAAGCTCATATCAACATACAGAGTATCAAAAACATTAGCATTGCTGTCCAACTCCTCTATACCCAAGGAAACTAAGTCTTCAAAACTGCCCACTGCATCCTCCTGGATGTCATCAATGCCAATATGATCCTGGGACTCATCTGTACACACTACCAAATATGAAATATCATCAACACATTCCAGCAAGTATGGTCGACTGGATATATGAACAAAGCCCAACACCAGTGTATAAAAACTAATACCAACATTGGATAAGCTCCTGGCACAAGAAAAGACAACACTGTACAATTTGTTAATCAAATCCATGGTAGCACCCAAACCACTGCTACCAAAAAGTGTTAATGATTTACAGTCAACTGAACCCCAAATGCCAATATAACAATCTCGAGTCCATATCTGTAAACTAGAATTAGCTGGTAACTCATGTAAAATCCTGACTTGAGTAATATGACCAATACCAACTAACTCCACATACCTGTCATGATGAGATAATGTAGTGACAATACTATCTTCACTCACCTTCATCTGGAGGGATAAATCATGTGAAGTACTACTAGCCTCAACCTCATGTGATGAAGCATCTAACTGTGCCTGGTACTCTCTCTCAGAAAAGTCATGAATGCTCAATGTCTGCTCATCTACACTAGGTATCTCACCATCATGCAGAACAACATCCTCATAATCCTCATCTAAACCCACTACATTGTAGTCACTGCCTGTTGTAACTATACCATCCTGAATACCTGTGGCATCACCCTTTGACGACCTGTAAACAATTGTCTCAATTTAAGTATCAAGTTGACCATTACTATCAATCTGTGTAATATCCTTTCCCACCACCTCCTGTGGAAGAGTAGAATCTGAGACCTCTACCTAGCTATCAACTAGTTTCTCAAACTCCTCATGCAAGTTCTTGGGAATTGTGTCATCTGTCTTGTGAGAAAATTTGTGAAATAGAAATCTAGTCAACTTATCCACCTTAGCTGGGTCAGATAACATGTCATTCATTATACGGTGGTGCTCAACCAACTGTTTAGACATGTCATGGCTTATTTTCATAAGTTTATCTCAAATGTCTAAATAACCATCCTTTCTACTGTTTTGACTCTGGCTATCAATTTTCCAAGATCGTTTCCTCTGAGACTCTGTACTATACCTGTCCATTCTGGATAAAGTAGAGTGTAACCCCAATAGGATATAACTTCTTCAAACACCAAGAACTAACATGAAAATGATTAGAAGTAGCATGCAACCATAGATTCTGACATGCAACTGATTAGAAGCAACATGCAACCACCAAATTATGACATGCAAGATCTGGGTAGTTGTCAAAACTGACATGCAAGATTTGGGTAGTTGTCAAAACTGACATGCAAACTTCTACAACCACCAAATTCACCAAGAACTAACATGAAAATGATTAGAAGTAGCATGAAACCATAGATTTTGACATGAAACTAATTAGAAGCAACATGCAACAACCAAATTATGACATGCAAGATCTGGGTAGTTGTCAAAACTGACATGCAAGATCTGGGTACTTGTCAAAACTGAAATGCAAACTTCTACAACCACCAAATTCACCAAGAACTAACATGAAAATGATTTTAAGTAGCATGCAACCATAAATTTTGACATGCATCTGATTAGAAGAAACATGCAACCATAAATTATGGCATGCAAGATTTGGGTAGTTCTAAAAACTGAAATGCAAGATCTGGGTAGTTGTCAAAACTGACTTGCAACTTCTACAAACCCTCAGGCTGGCAAGATCATGGCTCTAATACCACTGAAATTTCCCTTTTTTAAATTTTTTTATGATATTTCCAACCTTTAATCAGATCTTTAAGATCAAACAACTAATATCACAAAGATCCTCCAAATTTCTCAAGAAACCCCAAATCGGGTATGCCAGAAATGGTGCCAAAAGCTTCACAACTTCACCTATTATTAATAAATCTGAAAATGGAAATTTTTAAAGAAATTTCAGTAGCATAACAGCCTACAAAATGATATTTCCAGATCTATATAGCCTTTACACAACAGCTCACAAATGTAGGACAAAAACTATGCTCATCGGTCTCCCGAAATTAACACAAAAATGCCCGAAACACCATAAAAACACTAATAAACTATCTCAAAAGTTTAATCACTTCCCAATACATATATTCAGCTCTATTTGAATAGATTAAAGTCTGAAATACAGCAGCAACCAAAACTGATATGAAATGCTCAACTGAAAACACCAAACTCATGCAAAAAACACACCCAAAAACCCACAAATCTACACTGTTCAACACAAAGGAAAACTCTGTATGAGCATGCACATGGAATGGCTTCAAAATCCCATCCTTAGCCTTCTTGGAAACCTACAAACTCCTATTCTTGGGTCTCCCTAGAAACCTGCAAACTCCCGTTCTTGGGTCTCCTTCTCCACAGGTTTGGCAGCCTCTGAAGAATAACAAAGAATGAGCGAAAATCAAGTTCTGAAATGTGCCCAAAATGCCTCCAAACCCCCTTAAAAGAGGGCATAAATGTAACTCACGTCCAAGAGAGGTTAATGAAACATATTTTAATAATAATTTTCATTTATTAGTCTAACGGTTTCCAAAGATTAACTCCCTTTTTCTGAAACTTCACTTTCTTGGGCCTGGCCTGCCTTAGCAAAGATTATTATTTTTTAATTATTTGAAAAGGGGACATGACAAATATTGCATTAAAATTCAAAATTTTGACCAATCAATTTTTATTTTTTTGAGATAAGTCCTAGTATTTTAGAAACTAGATTCAATTTTCTAGATATTCTTTTCTCTAAACTTTTTAATATAAATTCAATAACAAGTAGAAAATTGCATGTCAAGTTGACATAACTTCGATATTCTAATTTGTTATTGCCACTCAAGACCATAGTTATGTTGACCATGATCCTGCACATACTCTTTTTTAATTAGAATTTACTATATCTAATTAAAATATTTACAATGTATGAGAATATTCTTGACTTTAAGCCCTTTAAAATGGTGTTTGTTTTTGGAACTACAAGTAGGAAAGTAGTAAACTTCTAAGAGGGTGGGGGGTGGTGGTGAATCAAGAGTTTAAACTTGGAGCCATAAAACTTTTACCTTTCATACATTACGTGCATAATAAACTGAAATAACATATAAAGCATATGCATCAATCATGTAAACATGTAATCAAACACACACATTTAACACTAGATATGATTACCACAAAACCCTCTAAATGAGAAGGTAAAATTGGGGTGGGGATGACACCCAAAAATCTTCACTACTATAGTTGTAAAGTGTAGCCAATTAAAGTTACAATGGTTTGACCATGAACCATGATCATCCCTATGAAAGGCCTACCATGTTAAAGGCTTACAAAGAATGTTAAGTCCCACCTTGTTAGAGGATCTCAACACCCTATTAGAAGTGTGCCTTGTTAAAGGACTTTTGTCATTCACTTGGAATGCTATCCTGTTAAAGGATTTGGTAAAGCCTGTTAAGACTACTCTACTTAGGAGATTTAACTAAAACCACTTGTTAGAATTTCTTAGTATAGATCTTGTGGTTGGAACTTGCTTGCCTAATAATAGATCAACTCTATCCAATCTTTGATTAATCATTCATGATCTGATCTATCAATGTTGTATCCTTTATCCTTTGTTCTTCACTGAATAGATTCTACAACTTGCTCTAATTGCTAAGTCACCTCGAATTCTCTACAAACTCTCTTATTCACTTCTTCAATTCTATCATTCACTCCATTGCAATGCTCTAAATTCTCTTAAAAATTCAAGGATTTGTCATCCTTAAGAAGATTGAGGTGGCTTAGGGTTAGTTATGAATCTATGGCTAAGATTTATCCATTTTGCCACTTAATCCTTCCCATTTTTTGATTGGTTTCATGTAATTGCATAGGGATTACACATTTATATTCATCTTTATCTTGAAAAGATCAAAAAATATCATTAGGTTGGCTGAAAAATTCTTTACATAGTTGTTTGTGCCATAACAAACAAATATGTCCAATCTGTATTACTCGACATATGAAGTTACTAATGCTTGACATATACTATAATTTTTCTTCTGACTTTGCACTTGAACTACTCAGAATCTATTATTTACTTGGCACTTGAAATACTTAGCATGGTCTATCTACTTGGCACTTGAGTGACTTGGCACATGAGTGACTTGACACTCATTGCAACTTAGCATTGTCTAATATTTACATGTTGTACTCGGCCTATATTACTAATTTGGCATGGACTAAGTAAATGACTTAAGTGTGCTGACACTCAATTGTCAAAACCAATCTAAGATCAACAATCTTCCCCTTTTACATGAGTGTCACAAACACTTGAATATACATAATCTGTCTAATCTTCTTAAGTATAACATATCCATGACTTAGCTTATATACAAAATTTCAAAATTTGCAATAACCTATGTACCTCAAAATGTATAACTTTCCCTAAGTTAATATGTATATTTTGTATCCAATTTTTTTCTCCATTCTAAGTATATTTGTCTCTACTAACTGATACTCTTTGACTTCAATGCATTTGTAACATATACTCTTTCATTTGATATGCTATGTTATAGATGATATATGTATTTTTTTTTGTCTTCCTTAAGAAAGTATATCACTAGGGTCAAAAATGATAACTCCCCCTTTGTTCATGCTTCCCCTTTTTCTTTATTGTCTTTCTTTGTTTCCCATATTTTCATTTGTGGTTAAAAGCACAAACTTGTGTCACCCTTTTGTGAAGGAAAAGTCCAACAAAAGTATAACTATTTATTTCCAATGACATAAAATTAGTATTATTACTTTGAATTTGGAAATGAAGTAAACTAATGAAATTTGTAGAAATAGATCAATTTTAGGATTATAATTTTTAATAATTCTTTGGAATAAGAATGGATATATTTTCCTATTTTTTATAGATAATCTTTTATGTGTTGAAAAATGATGAAAATTAGGGGTCTAGTTCCCACCAAAAAACTATATGAAAATAAACTTATTTTTCTTTGATCTTAGACTATGTTATAGATAACATATATATCTAGAATAATCAAAAATAAAAATTGGCTTTCGACCTATATTTTCTCTTTTATACTGGTTGAAATTTCAACTCATTTGAAATCGATAGTTTGCATCTCCCACCACTTTTTTCAAAATAAATCTATTCTAACTAGGAGAAAAATTATACATTTTAGAAGAGGACTCTTCCCTGTAGAACATCATATAATTTTTAGATTTTTTTGATCTAATTTACTATTTATTTCTTTCTAAAACCTAACATCATTTCAAGGGCTAAAATACATGGTTGTGGAATTTCTGAATTACAATATAATATATCTAATTAAAACACTATAAACTCTACATGAGAATATTCTTGACTCTGAACTCTATAATGGTGTTTATATGTTATTAAAAAAAAACTCATAAAACATAGTAAGAGTTATTAAAATTTCACTTTTCTAAAATAATTTTATTTCTTTAGTAATTGGATACAAACTAGTAGAAAACATGCATTTAATAGACATTTCCAATTGAAAATTTTTGAGACCATATATAACTTAGCTAGAATGAATTTATCTAGATCATATGTTTAAAAAAATTATATTTTAGATAGTAATACTCAAATTCAATCATTTTGATTAGTCAACTTGATAGGTGACACAACTTTGTACTTTTACCCTTGTATTACTCCCTCTTGCTTACTTACTACTCCTTTCCTCTTGCTTACTTACTACCCCTTTTTTCTTGCTGATTTACTTCCCCTTTTTGACACTTATGTTAAATGGGCTATACACTTATAGTGTATTTGTCCAAAAATGATTTATGGACATCCATTATTATTTTAGGAGCTACATCTCAATTGTCACATGCAACATCCATTGACTTGACTTGGATAGCAAGCTTTACTACAAGGTGTACTAGGCCATTTAGAGTAGAAAGATTGGGGTCTTTCTTTAGTAGAGTTTTTGGCATAGCCTAGTTCTTTATGGAGGATTTCCATGTGTGGGGTGAGGAAGGCTTGAATACTTGTCAATTTTGCTATTATGATAGCCTCTTCTACTATTAACATAGCTAATTGACTCTGTTATTGAATCGATGTGGGTGAAAGCACAAACCTGTGTCACCCTTTTGTAAAGGAAAAGGCTAACAAAAGTATAATTGTTCACCTTAAATGACATAAAATTGGTTTTATTGTTTTGAATTTGAAAATGAAGTAAACTAATGAAATGTGTAGAAATGGGTGAAGTTTAGGATTATAATTTTTAATAATTATTTAGAATAAGAATTGATATTTTTTCCTAATTTTTATAGACAAATTTTTAGCTATTGAAAAGCATTGAAAATTGGAGTCTAGTTCCCACCACAAAAATATAGGGAAATAAATGTATTTCCTTTGATCTCAAACTATATTATGAATAACATATATAGGTAGAACGATAAAAAATAAAAATAAAATTTAGACCTATATTTTCTCTTTTATAATGATTCAATTTTCAACTCACCTGCAATCAATAGTTTTCATCTCCCACCATAGTTTTCAAAACAAATCTATTCTAATCAAGAGAAAAATTATGCATTCTAGACGAGGACTCTCTCCTTTAGATTGTCATGTAATTTTTAGATTTTCTTGATATGATTTAATATTTTTTTCTTTCTCAAAACTAACATCTTTTCAAGTGTTAAATTCGTGCTTGTAGAATGTTTTAATTACAATATACTATATCTAATTAAACTACTATAAACTCTATATGAGAATATTCTTGACTCTAAACTCTATAAAATGGTGTTTATATGTTATTACAAAAATATCAAAAATAAGTAAGAGTTATTGAAAAGCCACTTCTCTAAAATAATTTTATTTCTTTAGTATTTGGAGACAAATTAGTATTAAACATGCATTTACTAACCATTTCCAATTGGAAAAGTGTTAGACCACATATAGCTTAGCTAGAATAAATTTATCTATATCATATGTTTTAAGAAAGTTGATTTTTAGATAGAAATACTCAAATTCAATGATTCTAATAAGTCAGCCTGAAAGGTGAAACAACTTTGTAGATTTACCCATGTATAGAAATGCTTCTCACTCTGAGCTAGGTTCTTAGGTAGCTATGTGCCTGATATGTTTAAATTCCTCTCTGGGCGTAGAATTATATGTCTAGTGTCTTGGGTGAAGGGTGTGGGATCAAAAAATTTGGTGTACAATGAGAAGATATTCTCAAATACCTTCTTCACATCCTCAACCTTAGTTGCCAATGTAGCTTGAGTTAGTGCTATGTCACCAAATATCTTCTCATTGACCTTACTCTAGAATTTCTTTTCTAACCACTCAAAAAGTTTAGCAGTAGCATCCAAGTCTTCATTATTAACCTTTTCGACAATATTTGATAGTTGCTCTAGTAGTGGCTTGGTTTCTTCAGGAGGTTGCAAGCTAAATCCATCTAAAAGGATGTCTTTAATGTCTTGGATAGCTTGCTTCTACCTATATTCCCTCCTAAGCATTTATTGATGCTTCTTTTTCTCTAAGGCTTGTTGTAAAATGCCTATTTGCTCTAATGTCATTGTAGAATAGTCAAATTTAGGAATCACTATCTTCATCTAGAGTTACATCTCCATAGTGAATTACCTTTTAAACCTTAGAAGAGCTTGAGCATGGCACTGACTTTTGCAGGGGTATCCAGATTTTGTGCTCAACTTCTAAAAAGCTTTTGTAGGTGAAGAGCCAGATGTTGGTAAAGTTACCACTATTTGGATGACCTCTTACTCCTTTACCTTCAATGATTGCTCCTACTTTTCTAGCTTATCTTGATCTATGAAAATGACTTTTCTTGTACCTTGTGTTTGTGCTTTAGGTATAGATGAATCTATTTGTTCTATTTTCTCTATTGTTGTCTCTTTTTCTTCTTTCGTAGTCTGCCTCTGCTCAACTATGTCTACTTTAACACTTGTCTCAACCTTAATAGATATGTCTATAGTTGTTTGAATCAAAGGTTGATCACTAGTAATTGAAGGAATGGAAGAAGGTGGTTCTTATGGATTCATCTTATTCCTTGTAACTTTAGTTACTACCATTTGAAGTTCTTCTACACTAACCAAAATTCAATTATTACATAATTGTTCTTGTAGTGTAGATTGGTTTAGAATTTTCTTCAAATCATCTCTAGTTAATGGATTGATGTTTTGAGCTAATGCATTAGATGTTGAAATTATAGATGGAGTAACTGAGGAGGGGGGGGGTGAATTAGTTACCACAAAAAAAAATCCACAGATCCCTTAGATGTCTTAAATAACTAGTTATTGCTAGTACTCAATAAACACTAAAAATGTTGTAAGTTGGTAGATTAACTTGTTACTAATCTTCAAGCATTCGTAACTATTAACATGCATGCAAAAGTAAATAACATTAACACAAGAGACACCAAATTTAACATGGAAACCCAATATGGGAAAAACAACCAAGTAACTAGCTACCAATTTTCACTCTTCTGAAGTGAGCCCTGTTAGGAGCCAACTTGGTTAGAGGTTACAAAACACACTATTAGGTGTGACCCTATTAGAGGATTTAATCACCCTATTAAGAGTGGCCTTTTTAGAGGTCTTTAGAAAAATTCAACTGAAGTATCACCTTGTTAGAGGATTTACAAAATGGTTGTTAGACCAACTCTATTAAGAAATTTTGAAATCACTGCTACAATGATTAGAAAGTAACAATGAATTGACCTGAATATGATGCAACTAAATTTACTGATTACATATCTCTATTTTCCACCAATAGATCCTCCTTGATAAAATATAGCTTTTCTACTCCTCAATGATCTATAATCATCCTTCAAAATTTGCTCTCACAATAATCAATCCTTCTTCACATTCATTTCACATCAAATTTATCACACACTTAGAATTTGCAACTTGACCTCTTATATATACCATTTAGATTATCAAGTGAGCTCATTCACAAGTGAGATTTACCAATAAATAATACATCAGTTAGCTACAAATATTACATTAAACAAATAAAATTTATTTCACAAAACAATGAAATCCTTCATTGGTCGACCTTGCTTGGTAAACACTACTCTAGAGACAATTCCCCGAGTTAACCATCTCAACTTGGTTAACACTGCACTTTTTGTGAAATCCTTTAGCTATCAAGTTAACTTGGTAAGAACTGAATTTCCTTCGCTGTCCATGAGAGCTTAGTAAGAACTATTTTTTGCCATATTTTCCTTTGATGACCGAGTAAGCTCGGTAGACACTGAATTGCCTTGCTTAACCTTGAAAGCTTAGTAACAACTGTTTGCACAAGGAAAAGCTTGAGAATGCTTGGTAGACACTATAAACCTTCTTTGCTAAATTTTTTAGCTCGGTAGACTCTGTCTTTTACCTTGTTGAACAATTGAGCTTGGTAGACTCTGACTGATAACTGATATGACATTTGTGTAATATCAAAGACAACACACAATTAAAAAATTGTATCCAACAATCTCCCTCTTTGGCATTGATGGTAACAAAACATGTCATAGTAGAACGAAATTTGAAAAAAAATCTTCACTTATAGAATGCTTCACCTTCTTTCATTTCAATCCACAAAAATTTTCAAATATAGTAATCTCCCTCTTACATAAACTCTCTTTTTCTTGCAAATTTCAGAAAGATATGACAATAAACTATCCCTCTTTGACAACACATGCCAAAGACAACACAACTTCAAACTTAAATGAAATTCAATGTACCTTAAGTACTGATTCATATGCAATATCTTCATATCTTTGCTACATCAAGTGATAGATCTCCAATTCTGTTCCTGTTGATGCATCACTAAAATTGTATTTTAGTGAGCTTCAAATAGGGGAATGACCCCTAACTTACCTCTTAGATACAAGAATACATCCTTAGGTAAAGGCTTTGTGAATATGTCAGCAATTTGTTCCTTTGTATGAACATATTCCAATCTGATCTTCTTATCCTATACCAATTCTCTGACAAAGTGATATTTTATAGCAATATGCTTGGTTTTTGAGTGTATCACTAGATTCTTGGATATGTTAATTGCACTTGTATTGTCACAAAACATAACAACAGGTTCTTTAATTTCTTCCTTCATACCTTCCAATGATTGTTTGAATAGTTTAGTGCTGCAGCAACATATTTAGCCTCTGCTGTGGACTGGGATGTACATTTTTTCTTTTTACTTGTCCAAGAAACCAACCTCTTTCCAAGAAAGAAAGCTCCTCCACTTATACTTTTTCTATCATCAATGTTTCCTGCCCAATCTGCATTAGTAAAAACTTTTAATTCTAGATTTCCTCCAAGTTTATACCATAATCCACAATCTTTAGTTTCTTTCAAGTATCTCATGATCCTTTTGATTGCAATCATTTGATTTTCTTTTGGTTTTGCTGAAAATCTAGCTATAATACCAACAATAAGAGCAATGTCTAGTCTTGTATGCACTACATACTACAACTTTCCAATCATAGATCTATACAATGTCTAATCCACTTCCTTTGATTCATCATCCTTGGTAAGTTTCAATCTAGTACACATAGGAATACCAACAAGTTTGCAGTGTTCCTGTAATGCCCCGCCAAGGGATCCAAAGAATTATCCTAGAATTTCACTAAGTTTGGTAGCTTTTTTTTTTTTAAACATGAAAGTAAATACCACATATAACTCAAGCACCATTACGGAAGCAATAGCAATGTCCATCTAAAATTAAACATAACATACATAATAGATTACATTCTTTAAGTTCTCTTAATGTTGAATTACATCTAAACAACTAACATTAATGAATCCATCTAGTACAACATCCACATGAAATAATAATGATAAGTCCAATGTTTAAACATTATATTTCCAAATGCTCATTCATCCACTGTACATATCACGGGGTATGAAAAGCTCAAAAGAATATACATATGTAGAATAAGGCACATCATCCTATTCTAATACATGATACATCAAAGTAAAGATAATCACATGATATACATGATACATCATCATAGAAGACATATAAAAATCAAACATAATAAACTAAGTGCACGGTTCCTCCCAACCGTTAATAGCATCATTAGACCATCGTGGGCCCTAGCCATCCCTCCGTGTGTAACATTCCAAATCACTAAAGAGATCATCGGTATTGACATAGTAGGAATGTCACTCCTAACATACACTATATCATATGAAAAAAGTAATCTAACATGCAAATATAAGCATAAGATAACATCATCTAACATATGCTAGTCATCAATGAAAGGATACATATCCACCATCATGAAAGATGCATCAGCCACGATGTCTCAATGAATCTCAAATGATAAGAGTGGAAAAACACTACCACCTGACCGCATGGTACCTAAGTGGTCCACTCCCACCATGCTGAGGAGATAATCTCAAGTCCCAAATAGGCTATCGAAAACACACAACATAAATCTATATAAGTCCAAGAATCCTAAAAGTATACTAACTCAAAGGTTCCAGACACAAAATCCGACATCTAATCCCAGAGACACACAATGACATGTAGGAAACTACTATGCAAGCAGGAAAGTGTCATCGCATTTATTACGTACAAGTTAGCCTGGTAGTTAGCTAAACTCCATAGGTCCATACTGATCTCATGCAGCCATTAGTATCCTCTCATACTGACGAGGCATACTATGGAATGCAAGGTCGCAACCATGTGTTCTCACTACTCCCATCCTAGCCTTTACAAGCACTCAAGGCATGGGCGAGAACCAAAACACTTATCTTTTTAGGTTCATTTAGTTAGTATTAGGTGTGAATGTTATCACTTATTAATCCAACTTACAATGAGTTACCCTGGCAGCCTCTTAGGGCCTCAATGCCCATTGCAAGCCACTTCCTGACACAACATGCAAATATCCTACCCTAAGCTCATGGAATCATAAATCTCAAATCACAAAAGATAATCCATAATGAAATCATCAAATATGCATAAAAGTATCAAATCTCCATGAGCAAATATCCATAGAAAATCATGAACACAACAACTCTCTATTGGCAACTGAAGTTTCACTGATAATCAAAATGTATCCATTGGTTCTCAATAACCAAAATATATCTCAATCATACTAATCGAAGACTCCAAAATGGTTGAGTCAAAAAATGTCACAACATGACATCATCAAGAATAAATTCATATTTCAGTCCCATCATGGCGACTAGAAAATAACCAAGGATAACTGATCGATGACCAAAAATGGTTAAGTCAAGTGTCTCATATATAAGAATCTCAACTATAACAATCAGTAATTACAACCAATACATAGAGCATTCCATCACATAACCATGGTTGGGTTTATAAAGATCGAGATTAAAACATCATCATGACATCACAATCACATAACCCCCAAGCCTCTAGTAGATGTCCTATACTGGTCAACACTAGTCAACCCAAAACCCAAAGCAATAGCATAAAGAATACACAATGCAAACACATGTTTTGGTTTTGCTAAATTTACAAACTTAAATTTAAATGTAAAGGTCTCAGTTTATGTTTCCAAGTTTAGAGAATAAATGGAGGAACATTTTATATATGTATTATTTTAGATGAATAAAAGTTTCTCTTAAAATCCATCTTTCAATTATAATCTTTGTTTGAAAACATCCCCCACCAAATTATTAATTAAATTGCATATTCTTTCTTTAATAATTTACAACAATTAATTAAATCTTATAATTAAATTATAATATTATAAAATAACTCATTGTTATAAAAGATCAACCTTTAATATATATATCTTTATCAAATAATAATAATTTAAATTTATTAATTAACATGTTTACATACTTACACACACACACACACACACACACACACACACACACACACACACAGATATATATATATATATATATATAATTGTTGCATTTTATATAAAAAAATGAAATATAAAATCAAATTACAAAATTTTGATTGATGTCATAATAAAACTTTAATCTCATACTACTGTTTAATAACAGTCACCACCGGCTATAAAAGCTATGTGGTCACCATGCTTGCCGTCGTAGGCCTGGGACAGCAGTTGCAGTACCTATGACCGTAGGTATGATGTCACTGCCCGACGTACAGGGTACAGGTCATATACCCGCCCAAAGACATGTTAATATTGTTTTTCAATAGCATTTTTAAAATGCTTTTCTCAGAGATGAATCACGATGCGATTTTTAAAACATTCACTCGCTGCGAAATGTATGTCATTCGACTTTTAATTATATATATATATATATATATATATATATATATATATATGTATATGTATATGTATATGTATATGTATATGTATATGTATATGTATATATATATATATATATATATATATATATATATGTATATGTATATATATATATGTGTGTGTGTATATATATATATATACATACAGAGTTTAATCAAATATCACAGCATATAGACACATACATATATAATTGTGTATATATACATATATATATATATATATATATATATGTATGTATGTAGATTTAAAAAATATAAACATTTATATACACAAAATATAAATTCCAATTCTTAGAATTTTCCTATAATCCTTGATCTCAAACTTTTTCCATTAATTAATCTAATGGGTTTGACTATGCATCTAAACCCTAGCCCCGTGTTCTTTTCAGATCTATGCATATAAAAATCTCAAATAAATTTAACTACCCATATTGAGAATGCATACAATTAAAATAGGAAAATCCTCAGAAGACATATGGAAGACATGAAGAAGACAGGGAATGCAAGATGCGGAAATAGCATAAGTAAAATCACAAGAATCTACCCAGATTTTGATGCTAATTCACTCTTCCTCAGAAAACCTGCAGAGCAAGCTCCTCCCTTCTTCAAAGTTCTTGAGTCCTCCAATGCTCCAATTGCTCTCCAATGCTATGTCTAAGCTTCTAGGAATGCCTGAATATAAAGAGCTCTCAGGAAATAGCTAGAAGGTGTCACCAACTAAGCATGGGTCTTTTCCAACCTTCTAGATGAGCAATAGGGTTGTAGACACCATGTGCTTAATTGATGCACTAACCCCCGTGTTGTTGACATATAAGAAATGAAAAGGTGCATTAATTCCCATGCAAGCTTATAACTCCAATTTAATTTTTATATAATTTCTATTTAAATATTTATAACTTTCATTTTAATTTTTTATAACTTTTATTATTATTATTTATTTATTAATTTATTATTATTTTATTATTGTTATTAATTTTAATTTCTAATTTTCTTTTATTTAGCTCTTTTTCCTCAATTAATTCTCATTTAATTAATTATAATCAAAATATCAAAACCCATGATATTTTATATTAATTTTCTCAAATAATTAATTTATTAATTAAATCCATTTATTAAGACTTAATTAATAGAAAATTCACCATAGACCTCCAAGATAAAATATGAAAACCCATCATAGAGCAATTCACACAAAATCAGTCTAAAGGGTTAAAAATCATGAATTATGTCATCCGACACATTTGGTGGGTAAAATATCCAGATACTTGTCCTACCTTACTAGGACAATTGGTTTAAGGGTTTGGGATTTGGACTTGAGAATTTATCTCCCTTCTCTTATCATTGAGATAGTATAATAGGGTACGCTCATCCTGGCAAATTCAGGGAAGTCGATACCCGGTACCTGCAACTTGCAGAAAAACCATGCATGTACATACAATATATATAATGCTAAGCTAAATAGACAATGGTAGGAAGTGGTGCATCGTGTAGATCCCGACTAAGTAGGTGACTACAACTCCCTTCCTTAACCATATCAGAAATGCCATACAATAAGAAAACATGCACACCATACACATGCAAGTATGGGGTAAGTATCCATAATAAAGCACATGGAATAATAAACCATCTGACTAATCATCAACAATAACTGAAAGCAATGTAATGATCATCATGCATACATGAAATGTAAAGTCTAAATGATCTCATCATATATCCACTGAATCCATAACATAATGTCTGATAGTCTCAAAACAATACCACTAATCCATCAACATAAAACTAGTCTATCATAGTCTAATAATAACAACAACAATGTCCAAAAAAGATGTGAACGAGGGTAGGCACTATAGTTCCATACCAAACTTTTTTAGTATCTCCTTGATGTATTTAGATTGAGTGATATAGATGTCATTCTTATTCTATTGAATTTAAAGACCAACAAAAGAATTTAATCTCATCAAACATTGACATTTCAAATTCCTTGTTCATTTGTTCTGAAAATTCTTTGCAAAGATCATCATTTCCTATGAACAAAGTTTCATCTACAAATATTTTTTTCAAAACAATCTTATTATCTAGTCGTTTCTTGATATATAAGCTAATTATTATCATTAGTTCTTTGAAAACTAATTTGAATAGGATAGTTGTGCAGTCTTTCATACCATTCTCTAGGGGCTTGCTTTAGACCATACAAAGCTTTATGCAATTTGTATACCATGTCCTTCTTTCCTAGATCAACAAAACCTTTAGGCTATTCAATGTAAACCTCTTCATCTAGTATACCATTGAGAAATGCTAACTTGACATCAATCTGATAAACTTTGAATCCTTTTTATGCAGCATATACAAGTAAGGTTTTGACACCTTCCAATCTTGCAATAGGAGAAAAAGTCTCTCCATAGTCTACACCTTCTTCTTGAGAGTATCCTTTGCATACCAATTTAGCTTTGTTCCTTGACACCTTGCCATCTTCATTTAACTTGTTTCTAAATACCCACTTAGTTCCAATCACATTTTTGTCTATTGGCCTAGGTACAAAAGTCCATGTTTCTTTTTTCTCTATCTACTCTATCTCTTCATTCATAGCTTCAATCCAACTTTCATTTTCAAATGCATCTTTGACATTTTTTGGTTCAAAATCAGCAAGTAAACAGGTGCCTTTCAACTTACTTCTTGTCATAGTTCCTTCAGATTTATCTCCAATTATTTGATCTAGTGCATGATGCCTCCTAACATACTTGGCTAATATAGGTTTCTTGCCTTTTGAATGCTTTGCATTTTCATCCTCTTGTAGTTCAGGTTCAGGTTTTGGTTGCCTAGGCTTGGTAGCTATTGATTCAGTAGCATATGTTTGCAACTTAGGTCCTTGGAGCTTGGTAGGTATTGGCTCAGTTTGAACTTCTTGCAACTTGGTTACTAAAGACTTGGGAGTTGAAGGTTCTTGATTGACAGGTGTATTTGGCACTGTATCAGGTTCAATGCAAACAAATCTCTTGTAATATTTTGTTTTCCTTTTTCTTTCTTCTTTAGTTCTTTCTGCAAACTCATCAACTTTCACACGTGCACTTTCTATGACTTTGTGAGTAGACAAATTTAAACATCTATATTCTCTACTTTTGTAAGAATATCCCAAAAATATTCTTTCATCACCCTTTACATTAAATTTACCTTTTCTAGATTCTTTCAAAATGTAGCATTTGCTTCCAAATACTTTTAGGTAACTTACATTTGGTTTGTAGCCATACCATAACTCATAGGGGGTTTTGAATGAGTCCTCCTTTAGCTATACTCGGTTCAAGGTATGAACTGTAGTGCTGATAGCTTCCTTTCAGTATTTGATAGCAATGCTCTTTTCAATTATTGAGGTTCTTGTATAGTCCATGATAGATTTGTTCCTTCTTTCAACTATTCCATTTTGTTCAAGAGTTTCGAGTGCTGAAACCTATCTTTTGATTCCCCTTTCAATGCAAAAGTTATTGAACTCATGTGAAATGAATTCACCACCTTTGTCTAACCTCAAACATTTCAGTCTTTTTCCTGTTTCCTTTTCTACTTTGGCCAAATACTATTTGAACTTTTCAAATGCTTCTGATTTCTCTCTTAGGTACATGATAGTCATCATTCTTGAGTAATCATCAACAAAAAAAATGAAGAACTTTTCACCAGTATAACTTTCAATTCCAATAGGTCCACACAAATTAGTGTACATAATTCCTAAAACTTCTTTAGACTAATACTTTTTACTTTTAAAGCTAGTCTTTCCCATCTTACCAATTTGACAATTCTTGCATAGACCAACTTTAGGTGTCTTTATGTTAGGAATGCCTCTTACTTTACCAAATTTACTTATTTTCACCAAATTATCAAAGTTCACATGACAAAACCTCCTATGCCATAACCAACTTTCTTCAACTTGAGCAATAAAACATGAATATTCACCAAGTTCAAAATAAAACAAGTTACCCTTAGTTTGAGTGCTTGGTCCAATCAACTTTCCTTTGCCATCCAACAGTCTTTCTTTTCCATGCATGAATTTCACTTTGATTCCAATATTGAGTAGTTGTGCCACACTTAATAGATTGTGTTTTAGTCCTTCTACCCAATATGCATTATCACATACAAGTTCCTTGGTTAGTGAGATTCTTCCTTTTCCTTTTATGCAGCAAGGTTCATTATTACCAAACCTTACACTGCCACCATCATAATCTTCAAAATGTTCAAAATTAGTTTTATCAATAGTCATGTGATGAGAACAACCGCTCTCTATAATCCATGAATCATTTTTTCTTATATGAGAAATAAGTGCCATTTCCTCATCATTATCAGACTTATCCTTTATAGCAATGTAAACAATTTCATCTTCTTCTTCATCATCAGAATCATTAGAATCTTTAGCCATGAAACATATTTTCTTACCTTTGTCCTTGAATTATTTGAAGTCTTTCTTTCCATTGCACTTGTGACCTTTCTTCTCATCCTTGTTCTACTTATTTGGGCACCTAGCAGCAATATGTCCAATTTTTTCACAAGAAAAATAGATTAGAGGAACCTTACCTTTATATTTCCCTTTGCCTCTTGAATATTTCCTTGTCAGCAGAGCTTTAACCACCTCAAGATCACTATCTAAACTCTACTCTAATTCGTCATCACTATCTGACTGAGAATCCTTTATCTTCTTGCCTTTCTCCTTGAGTGAAAGCTTGGCTTCAAATGTTGATTCAATGTTCTTGGTAGCTGGAACATAATTATCATAGTTATTTAGCTCAAATGCAGTCAATCTTCCAACTATGGCCTCTAAATTTATCTTATGATTTTCTTCACATCTTCTTTCTTGAATTGCATAAATGGGAAGTAGTGTCCTAAGAACTTTACTTATAATTGTTTCCTCCTTGATATCTCTTCTAGATGCTTTAATTGCACTAACACATGCTTTAACTCTTTCAACATAGTTTGCAATGTTTTCATTTTCTCTCATCCTTGTTTGATCAAACTAACCTCTCAAATTTTTTTCTTTGGCTTTTGTCATATTATCATCACCTCCATAGATTTCTTTCAGCTTCTTCCACATTTCAAAAGTAGTTTTGCAATCCTTGATGTCATCAAATTCTTCATAACTTAGGGAAAATGCAATATCTATCATCATATTGTTTTAATTCTTCTTTTCAACAATATCATTGACATATAATGTTCTAGTAGGTTCTGCATATTCTTCATCAAGGTACTTCAGCCTTGTATCACCAATAAAAGCTAGATGAAGTCTCATCAACCCCTGCCATGCTGAGAAGTTGTCTCTATTAAGTCTTGGAATTTGCCTCTTATAAGACATCCTAATCTTTGGCTTAGATCTTTGAAATCTTTTCCTGCAAGCACCAAAAGCTCTGATACCAATTTTTGGAACTATAGATGGAGTAACTGAGAGGAGGGGTGAATCAGTTACCACAAAGATAATTCCACAGATCCCTTAGATGTCTTAAATATATAGTTACTGTTGATATTGGGTAAACACTAAAAATGTTGTAACTTGATAGATTAACTTGTTATTGATCTTCAAGACTTCATAACTATTAACATGAATGCAAAAGTAAATAACATGAACACAAAAGACACCAAATTTAACGTGGAGACCCAATATGGAAAAACCCACCAAGTAACTAGCTACCAATTTTCACTCTTTTGAAGTGAGCCCTCTTAGGAGCCAACTTGGTTAAAGGTTACAAAATACATTGTTAGGTGTGACCCTATTAGAGGATTTAATCACCTTGTTAAGAGTGGCCTTTCTAGAGGTCTTTAGAACAATTCAACTAAACTATCACCTTGTTAGAGGATTTACAAAATGGCTGTTAATCGAACTCTCTTAAGAGATTTTGAAATCACTACTACAGAGGTTAGAAAGTAACAATGAATTGACTTGAATATGATTCAACTGAATTTTTTTGATTATGGATCTCTATTTTCCACCAATAGATCCTCCTTGATCAAATATACCTTTGCTACTCCTCAATGATCTCTAATCATCCTTCAAAATTCACTCTCACAATAATCAGTCCTTCTTCACATTCATTTGACATCAAATCTATCACACACTTAGAATTTGCAACTTGACCTCTTATATATACCATTTAGATTATCAAGTCGGCTCATTCATAAGTTACATTTACCAATAAACCATACATCAGTTAGCTACAAATATTACATTAAACAAATAGACTTTATTTCACAAAACAATAAAATCCTTCATTAGTCGACCCTACTTGGTAAAAACTACTCCACAAATAATTTTCTGAGTTAACCATCTCAACTTAGTTAACACTACACTTTCTACAAAATCCTTTGGCTACCAAGTTAACTCGGTAAGAGTTGAATTTCCTTTGCTGTCCATGAGAGCTCAGTAAGAACTATTTTCTGTCATATTTTCCTTTAATGACCAAGTAAGCTCAGTAGACACTGACCTTCCTTGCTTAACCTTGAAAGCTAGGTAACAACTATCTACACAAGGTAAATCTTGAGAATGCTTGGTAGACACTATAAACCTTCTTTGCTAACCTTTTGCACTTTGTAGACTCTATCTTTTTCCTTGCTGACTAACTGAGCTTGGTAGACTCTGATTGATAGTTGATATGACATTTGTGTAACATCAAAGACAACACACAATTGAACAATTGTATCCAACATTAGAGACATCCTTGATAATGATGGTTTCTATAGTTGTACTAATGTTATGAGGAGGACTAGCACTTGGCATTTGTGTGTCTTGCAAACTCTATTCCTCCTGTTGTTGTTCAACTGTTGCCATGTCAGCATCCATCTTCTTAGTCTCCTCCTTAATTGTATTCTTCCTTGCTATCTTCTTTGTCATCTTCTTTTTTATCCTCATTTTTACCCTCAAAGGGGTATTTCTCTCCTTGTTTCATAGTAGTTAATCCATAGATTAATTTCCACATTTGAGTGGATTTCTTGGCAACATCTTCAATGTTATTTTGGAGAATGTTGAAGGATCTATACTTTGGTGTTAACCTTCTTCCATTTTTCTTGTTTGCCTTAGCAATCTGCCCTTTTGTTAGTTCTGGCATTATTTGGGCCAAAGTAGTCTCCCTTATTTTCTTTTCCAAATTTAAATAATAATGTCATTTTTGCTCAACTAAATTATATGATTTCTTGGGTACTGAATTAGAAAATTCTAATGATGTAGTCTTAAATTTATACATCATTACATATACTGCCCCTTCTACTAACTTTTTCTCCTCTTTTCCCAAATCATCAAAATTTACATTTTTAAAGCTAGATAGATATGCATTGTTTCTCACATTTTCACACAAATTTTCAAGATAAAAAAGTGGTGTATGACTTATCACTTTGAATTGGCTTAGATAATATAATTTAGTTCTCTCTTCATCTAAGTTTGGTTGTGCAATATATTTCCTTTGTTGTTTCTTCTACTCTTGGCCTCCTTGTTCTGTCTACTTAGTTTTCTCCTTAGACTTTTGTGTGGTGGCTGTTCTATCTGCTTAGTTTTCTCCTTAGACTTTTGTACGGTAGCTCGTGTGCTTTCTCTAGTGATGGGTGTTGTTGGCTTTACTAGGCTTGGTTTAGTAACTCTTTTGTCTCTAGCCATAGGTTGTGCCTTGGCCTTTCTCTTCTTTGGCTTGGCATGTGTTGGTGCTTCATCTACTTCTTCCTTAGCACCCTCTATTTCATTTTTTTCTTTATCCTCACCCATGCCTTGAGTGAATACAAGAGGTTCTTGTGTTTTTTCTTGTTCTTCCTCTTCATCCTCTTGATCTCCTTCCTCTTCTTCCTCTTGAACAGCTTCACCAAATTTAGCTTTATGTTTCTTCACTAGTGTGTCCTTCTTATTAAGTGTAGAAGTTGTCTTTAATTCCATTTCTACCTTTGACTTCATCACATCATGGTTTCCAAATTTTTTTGCTATTTTATCAACTTCCTCTACTAAAACTATAGTGATGGTTTTTGATGCTTCATCAACATTGATCTCATAGCCTAAGGGTCTTAGCCATCTTACCCTAGGTGTGGTAGCCTATACATATGTGTAATCAATGTCTAAAATAAAATATATATCATTGTAATATTATTTAACCAATGAAATAGGTATCCTCACCCTTTTCTTCATAGACTTCTTAAATTCTTCAAAGCAACTAATCATCAATGTCTCAAAGTTTAGTCCCATTTGTTCAATGTACTCATTTATCCAAACATCGACTGACCTATTTGTCTTCCTTCCTACAGTGTCAAAAGATGGGAATGTATTTTGTACATAAAAAAAATGCAAACTAGAATTGATCCAAATTTTCACTATGCACTCTTAGCCTTCCTTACTGCTCCAAGGTTTTCCATTAATTGTTGTAGTTGAAGCTTAGCTAGATCATAAGTATGACTTTTCTTTACAATTTTGTACCCAACATCTACTACAATATAGGGTACACTATTCAATTTTCTATATTGATAAAACTTGTGAGAGATAACCCTTACTACAAAGTTAATCAAAGGATCTATTATGGTGTCTATTGTCATTCCTCATTGTTCTAGTTTTCTCCTGTATTCTTTTATATTACCTCTTTGGAATCACTCTATAGAGTCTTTGCCAATCCAAGGTTGGGAAACTAGTAACCCTATATATTATTCATTTGGTGATCTTTATTGGTCCACCTTCCAACCATAAGGATCCATCATGTATTTGGCTAAATACTATTCTTATCCATTCTATCTTGAATATGCTAGGAAATTCTAGGGCATGGGTCAAACCCTTCTTTTCAAAAATTTTGAATTCCTCTTTTGGGATGTTGTTTTCACACAATCTATCATAGGCTACCCTTATATCTGTGTCACCAATTCTTCCTATCTTATAATTATAACATTTTCTGACATCTTGAACCATAATAACATTTGGGGGAATCATGGACAATGCTCCTGAAGTATCTTGTTTGTAAGAAACATTTTGAATTGCTTTCAAATTTGGATATTTCACCTTGTTAATAACTAATTAAACATTCAAGGCCTCTTTCCCTTCTACATTTCTCTAGCTAGATGCCATTGTGAAAAGCTAGGGTTTTTATAAATGCAAACTATGTAGCTTGGCTTGTGATAAATAACTTTAAAAATCTAAGAAACTATAGTGAAATCATTTCTAAAATCTTTGTAGTCACTTTGAAAAAAATTCTAAATCACCTTCTACTCTATTTTCTCTTGCTCAAATTTTAAATAATGAAAAATAATTGAAAAATGACCATATACCCTTCAAAAACCCTTGCAATAAATGCCCAATTCTTGTACAGTTGTAAACTTGGCATTAACTTGATTCCATAATCATTCAACATCCATTAATATTACCGTCACCATGTAGCTACTATAGACTCAACATCAACTAGCTAATCTTATAGCTCGGCATCAACTAACATTCCACTCAGCATCCATTGAAAACTTTTCATGCTTGGCAACAACATGAAAACTTAAAAATTTAATCTTGAATTTTCAACAATATCTTGCATCTTCATTCCTGATAATGTAGTCCTTTTAGTACTAAGTTCCTTTGGAACTAATGTATGATATAATACTTTAAATATTAGTTTGACATACCTCTTGATTTTTCAATTTGATCAGGTGTGATCACTTGACCCATTGGGTGAAGTGATCCCTTCTCCATTTGATGTACTATAGGAGACTATAGCATTCATGTATCTTTCTTCTATTAATATGTCTTTGAAATATGTGTAAAGTAAAATAACCTATGGTCTTCCTCCTATCATTTATAATAATTGATTATATATTATCTTATTTCCTTTTTTTTGATTGGTTCAAACTATTTTCTAGTAGTATTTTTTTTTATCCATAAAAAAATTTGATTTAAAATCGATGACTTACATTTGAGATTAAAACAAACCTTCACGTGCATCATTTGTGCTTAGCCACTTAGTAGAAATGGAAGGAGACCACATGTTTACATTACTCCTCCACATCTTGCATACACATTCTTCTCAAGGCGTGTCTGGTGGCACTTCTAAAACTTGTTGATTCTAAAGTGATTTCTCCATTTAGGGCTATGGATATCCATTTTCATCAACCTTCAACCCCAAGATAGATGTAGCAATTTTGAAAGAAGTTTAGCAGTAGTCTAAATGAACAATCTAGATGAACCATTTCTTATCGCATGATACACTATTATTTTCTCTTACAAGCATCTCTATTTAAGCCCCTCTATTTGAAATTGTCAAAATTAAGAGGAATCATTTTATTGGAACATAATTCAAGAGCAGAAAAGCTCATGGCAAGATGGAGTGCATGGAACAATCTGTCCAATTCCTCCATGGAAAAATTGGACATACACTTTTTAAGCCAAGAATAAGATTGACAATTTCTTCTATTCTCCCTCATTTCTTTTACACAGAATAGGAGGAGGCTACAATGGCATCGAGATCCACAACCACGATGTCATTCCCATTCCCTTCCTTGTGCCCACAGACAGTTTTACCCTTCTCATCAACAACTACTATAACAAAAACTACAAGGTAGCTTCAGCTTCTTGCAACTACATCTTTTCTTGACAGAAGTTTACACAAACATTAATTCATTTTAGTCCATCCTCACAATTACATCTTTTCTTGATTGAAATTTAC
The DNA here is from genome assembly GCA_028749045.1 of Cupressus sempervirens. NCBI lineage: Eukaryota > Viridiplantae > Streptophyta > Pinopsida > Cupressales > Cupressaceae > Cupressus > Cupressus sempervirens. Next base: position 190,590,778 of record CM053783.1, on the reverse strand, counting down.
ACAAATAATAATTCATTTTGGTCCATCCCTACAATTACATCTTTTCTTGGCTGAAACTTCTCAAGACATTAGAGCTGCCCTCGACAAAGGGTTTCTAATAGGGCAACCAGATGGAATCACAATTGATGGAAGACAACCCTATAGAACCATCTTGGCCATTCAACCTAGTAAATCCATAGTGGTACCTCAAAAGTTTTCCTTACACAATTTACATGAAAATTTCTACAACTATTTCCAATGTTGCAGCTATGATCCTTTAAATCTATTCTTATGCAAATAAATTTGCCTCAAAAAAGTTCTTTATAGATTAAATAAACACCATCTACATTAAAAACTCTACAACTATCACAAATGTTGTAGTGATGATCCATTCAATCAATGCTAATGCTGAGAAATTTGCCTCAAATATTTTCCTTGTACAGTAAAAATACTATTTACATGAAAAATAAAAAATTGTAAAACTATTTATCTTAGACTACCACATGCCATTTGAGGTGATAGTAGGTGAATAAAACTTTCCCTTCTTCCTCAAATATAAGCTCAATAATATTAGGCATAAGTTTTCAATTCTTCTTTAGGTGGCATTTCCTCACACCAATAAGTAAAACTTGTGTTGAAAAAAAAATCTTTTCTCAAATAATTTTTGAATTTCCTACGTATTATTACAAGTTTGGCTTTTCCTTGTCATTGAAAGGCTTACTAGGCTTACTGGAACAAGTAGATATGTACCAAATGATCTGCAACTTACGCCTATTGCCTTATGTGCACCAATGCATCTCTCATCTTCATTCAATTTAGGTGTGTTTTTAGCAATTTATTAGACATCCATTTTGCTCCATCTTCTATATGCATTGCTAACAATCTATTCATGTCTTTTAATTGTTGTTACTTTTGTTCTGTCCAAGAAAAGATTAATTTCTTCTACAGCTAGGTTTTTGCCTCAATAATAATTTTCCTATTCATCTTCTAATATCAATGTTGAACTTAAAATCTTCCCAAAACCTCCATTAGAGACCAAATTTGGGCATAGAAATGTAAATCCTATCCACCAAGTTTAGCATTGACAATTAGCTCGTAGTGTCAATTTCTCATTATTTGTATCATTTTCTTCATTTTGTTAGCATTTCATCACAACCTAATTGGGCATAATACTAAGTTTTCCTATCCATTAGAATTTGGTTTTATGTGGAGAAATTTTTTCTTGTTCTTACTGGGCTTGTTTGTCAATACATTATGTACTCCTTCAAAAATTTCATGAATTTTCTTTGTAGCTCTAGAGGCATATTTCCTTGTCTGTAATGTCATGGGAATTTCATGGTATTCAATTGTTTTAAGATAATTCATCAATGCATCATGCATGCTACTATACCTGTCATTTACATGTGAATTCCCCTCCAAATCTTAGATTTGTATTTCCTATTTATTAAAATGTTCCTTCTTCTTTCATAATGTTGAATTCAAAGAGAGGTCTTCTTTTATTTTTGCATGTGAGTACTTTCCCCTGAATATAAATATAAGGGAGTAGTAGAAAAGTAAATTATATACTCTAAGAAAAGATGGGAATGACAAGATTTGTTATTTAGATAGCCATGTTTTTCAGTGTCTGCCTCTATTGTCCTTCAATCACAAGGGTTTTCTCTAAAAAAAATATGATATTTATTAAAATGAAGGATTGTTGTGTTGCAATGATTGAGGATTAGTTTTTAATACACATAAGTCAAAGACTTTTGCATAAATTACAACTGATCAAAGCACACATATTATTTTTATGGAAAAGATAAATGGTTTCTCTACAATCACTCTCGACTTATTTTTTACATTTACTATTTTCCCTAATTTTACACAACCTTAGTTTTAGTTCAATGTGCTCACTCTGATTAACTTGTTCATTGCAAACTTGTCCTTTTAAATCCAAGAACCTTGTAAGAAAGAATTGATCTCTTTAAACATTTATAAAATGTCTTCTATAGATCTTAGCTTAAAAATATGTAAGACTTATGTTACTACCACTTTAGTTTACTGTGTCTCTATAGAAATCCTAAAAATGTCAGATTCAATGTAATGTCAAGATTTGTTTTAAGTTGATTAGGGTTCTAGAAGCTCTATCAATCTAAGCCAAATAGTTCAAACCTAGCCAATATTTACTTATTTTATAGCAATAAAATATTTTTCTTGATGCTTATAGAAAGTTAAAAGATACATTCGTATCCACTTTGATTATTGGGTTATCATGAAGATGTATGTCATAATGTATTGGGTTTTATCTAGCCTTTGGTTTGAACCACAATTGTTTTTCTTTCTTCGAGATATTTTTGGGAGGTTTTGATCCCCTTCCCTACCAATGATACATATTGTGTTATTTTACCTATATAGTACAAAAAAGGTTAAAAATCCTTTGCATCTAAGACTAAGAAAGTGGTTTCTATGCATGTAGAGGTGAAGGATGAGAACATTCTAATAGTTAGCATAGAGCACAAGAGGGAGGAGCACCATGTAAAATTTGAATTTGTCTATTTTCGTGTACATTTTTACCAATTCAGGGTAAATATTTCTATAACCTACCCATTTCCCCTTTATATTTCTCTTTTCTTTCAAAAGGTTGCTAATTTGTTCGACTCTTCCTACACTAGACAAACCTTACTTGAAATACCTTACACAAATTAGTGCATCTTTTGTTAGGCTTTAGGAATTTTTTTATTACTCTCTGACTTCTAAAGGTAGGGACTAATATTTTCAAGTTTTCATTTTCTATTTGTTAATGTCTTGTGATTTAAGAAATTGGACAATAATGTTAGTCATACCATGGTTAATAAAATATTTTTTAATTATAATTTCTATTTTGCTAAGAAAAATTGTAGTGCTTATGGACAGGTTGTAACACCCCATCCAAAACCAAAAGAAAACAACACAATAACAATAATTCCACACATAGACACAAGTATAAAACCCGAACAATTTTTTATTTTTTTTAACTTCAAATCTTATTACCATTGCAAAATAACTTTTACAACCCAGTACTGAAGTGTACTTTTAACAACATTATAACATTTCTGATCATTACAACTGAGTATATAAACATACTCTTATTTTAAATACAATCAATTATACAAATACTTTCAGATTGACACTAATCATAATCAGATCATGAGTTATTCGTAACCATTAATCGAACTACAACCAATCCTTAATGATTAGGCAGTAGTTTCTACCTCCAAGACCATAAAAAAATCCTATATTGGACCTAAAATCAAAACAAACAGAACTGAAAAACACAAACAAGGCTTAGTCACACTAAATAAGCTGATGAGTTCTCCAGTAAACTTGCACGTTAGACTTAATAACAGCATCAAATACATGTATCCAAATAAAAGATTATCTGAAAGTTCAATTTTTATTTTCACAACCAGATTTAAAGCAAGTACATAATTTTCCTACAAATATATATGCAGAAATAAACTCGCACAAAATATGCCAAGGTAATGATCTAGTAGTTCATGGGTGTTAATATAAGAATCTATGTTCATCCATTTGTAGGATTCTATATGTCAAGTGAATCCATAATGTTCTTATCTTGTTATATGTAACCCAACCCATGAATTTTAGATATTACCACTTGATTAAATAACTTCCCTAAACTTTCCCATAAGGATCTAGACTAGTGTCGGATGACATCCAGCAAAATAATTCTATCACCACAAGTTACTCGCTTTATGACAACCACCCAATCTAAAGGATCACACTTGCATAATCTAATACACACATAATTCTAGTTTTACTAATCAGAAGAAAATTAAAGTTTAATTATTCAATTTCAACTAATAAACTATTTCTTTTGCTTCAATATAACAATTGAATCAGTAACTAGAAATTATCATTTAACACCAAACTTCCAATCTTTCCAATGTAATCACTTATTAGATTACCAATCAAAACCATAATTGCAATTTTCCAAAAGCAATCCATATTTCAAGGTATCAAATGTAGCCTTGCCCCTTTTATTTTCCATAAGTAACCAAACTTTTCAATAACACATTAACTATATTTTTAACATTTAAACTGTTAACAAAGAAATGATTTTTTTTTTCCCATTTTAGAAAACAAGTAACCACAGTAACCTCATGATTATATATATATATATATATATATATATATATATATATATATATATATATATATATATATATATATATATATATATATATATATAAAGCCTTATTAATTTAAAGTCAGAATTAAAATAGATAAATAATCTTTTCCACTGTATGAATCTAATAACTTGTTGTTACAAGATAACTAAAATTTGCACTACTAAATATGGTAACTGTTTGTCAAAATGTCGATGTCAAAGAAATTTAATGCTAACTGTTATCATACTCAAATGTTCTTGTACCAAAATCGATGTGATACAGATTTCCCATCCAAAATAATAACTACTAACAATAAAATAGTTGAGCCTAAAATTTCCCAAATCTCCTAAATCTGATACAGCCTACAAAGTATTCATGTTTGCATTCGATGTTTAAGACTAAAGGTAAGTTAATAGCTGCAATGAATTTTACTAAGCTATGGTTTAACACAAATAGCCGTAAACATCATGAATAACAATTTTGTTTACTAAAAGCTATCTAAATCCAATACCAAAACAAAGTTTATAATAATGTAAAATGTTTAATGATAACTGTTTGACTAAATGACCTCTCCTGTTCTTAATGGCTCTATTAAATAACAATCATAAGGCAACCAAAATGGCATAGGATGTGACTATCTTGAAAGACCAAAACCCACATAATCATTTTGTGTGAAACATAAAACCCCTTTTCTTAATTTGTCCTGCTCATCATTTTAGTTTCACCATCCTCACCCACATATTCATTATAAACCTAGTTGCAAACATAATGTACAATGTATTTACATTCTCACACCTGATTCTAGGTTTATACAGAGTTTAGCGATGAACACACCAAATTCTTCCTACACACAGATTTGGTTGTCGAATATTCCACATAGCAACTTTCAGTATTCAATATTCACCATATCAAAATGAAACATACCAATAGAAATAGGATAGAGTTAAAGAAAAGCCCCCTACCTATGTAGGTGCAGGATGATACTCAAGGAAAAGCTGTCTGGAGAGCCCTCTACTTCAAACTCACAGCCCTAGCCTCCAAACTCTCCAAGCCTTGTCACAAAGATACCAATGAAACCCTCTCAATAGCAAAAACTGAGAAAATGCAACCACGAAAAGATAGAAACCATAAAGAGTACGAAATTGTGAACATTTATAAAGCTAGCGAGAATCAAAAATCTCCTTCATGGTCATCAGTATCCCCATATAAGCGCAGAGAAACCCGTTCAATAGAGTTTCCATTATACCCCAACCGGAGTTCATCAATGGCAGACTAAACTCAAGTTTCAACTAACTCCTAGCCAAAACGATAGACTAAACATGCAAATCAATGCTCATTAGTACGAGAAAATTAATAAAATCTTATTCTCTCAAAATTTTGACACTTGACGAACACAGTACCAATTCACAGTTTGATGAACCTACCCACCATTAATTCCCATTAACATTGCCGCCAAATGCCAAGTCCAAAACAATGCTAAGTTTAATTAGGCTAGCGGTCACACATGGTAATGCTTAGGTACTAACTTAGTATTAACATAGTATTAGGTATTAATGTTAATATTAATATTAATATTAATCCTAATTAATATTAAGATTATTGCTTATCAATATGTATATATATATATATATACATATAATTATAACTTGTATAAATATAAATACAAGCACACATATATATATAAAAAATTACATATATATATATAAACTAATAAATATGTATATAATTATTTTATACTAATGCACTTATATTTATATATATTTATACAACATTACACACACACACACACACACACACACACACACACACACACACACACACACACACACACACTTAAAAACTGGCAAATAAAAGATTCTAGGTACTATTAAAGCCACCTTAATCATAAATCTAAAAAAAATGAAAAAGACAAATGTTAAGAAATCGAAACTTTTCCAAATAGAATTTTAAAACTAGATTGTCTTATCTGAAAACCATTTCCTTACTGCAGGATTCCTGAATATGAATTGATTCAAATAATGAGATCCTGATAATAACACAATACTAAAAGTATTAAAACATTTATTCTAAGAGTCAAATCTTAGAAACATCTGAATTCTCATAGTGTTAAAAAAAAAGCAACATAATGATGCCGAAAACTAAATAGTTTTCTACAAAATCAATGTTTCAAAACAAGTACCAAACCATCTAGTAAATTAAACTAATCTTAGAGTCTGAGGTAATAGATGTAGAGTTGTTAGGGGCATGACATAGGTGTTCACGGTATACATACATGTATCAAAAAATTTGTTTATTAAATCTATGATATGCAGATGTGTGACTTGCATAATGAAACAGATGGATAGTTCATATGCATGTCTTCATCCTAGTTTTGTTGTCTTCTATGCACTCACTTTATTCTCAATGAGAAGTATCACCACCATGTGAGGGGTTTTCACCATCCTCAATCACATTCTTCTTGGATGCAAACTTGTTCGCTCTTCTAAAAGAAAGGCAAGCATAAAATTTTTTGCTCTTCTTAAAACAAGATAAGTATAATGGATTGTTGTATATCATTTAAATTTACAATTTTTATTCTCCATCTTAATTATATATTTCTTTTATGTTTTCCATCTATACAAATATTTCTTTCAAATGGGTCTTTCATTAATTAAGGTAAATGCATTTATTCTATATAAATATTTCTTTTAGTTGGATTTTTCATGTAGGATTTGATAAAATTTATAACTACCACAATTTTTAGAACCAAGTTTCCTACCATGATGATGTTAGTGATGTCATTTCAAAGGTGTTTGAGATAATTACAAATTAATTGGTGTTTTTTTCTTGCTTTGTTCTAGGGGAAAGTTTTTGTTTTGACCTCAACCCATCTAAATTAATTATTTGAAGATGGTCGCCTTGAAAAACTTCAACCTTGATCTAACTATTTCATTTGAAATGGATGTGAAATTTTGATAATTTAATTTTAAGCATTTGTTTTCTATTTTATTATTATTTATTGAGTTACTAAGTAGGTTTACTCTTATTGTGGTAGGTTGATGGTGTTTCTCTAACTGTAGATTATTTGGTTGATCAGTATAAATACTTTTAATTCTACAAATCACAAGTGACTCTTATTTTTGAAGTTGGATGAAGAAAGTTTAAAAATCTGCATCATGAACATAAAGATTAACTTTTTTGGCGGTCATCCATCCTTCTAGCATAGAGCATTTAATGACTTCCTCATGGTTTGACATTTTCATATGATTTATTCTAAATATAAGAAGAATGAAGAGAAGTCAATGGAAAAATAATTCCTGCTATATGCATTCAGGAAAGACATATGCTCTAGAGAAAATGAGTTTGCATGTCTCTTTCTGACTAAAATAAAGTAAAATAAAATCTTGGAACTAATAAAAGTATGTAATCTTAAATCACAACTTCTATACTACAAATAACTTCAAGCATTAGAAAGATTTTTAGAGATCACAATCTTAATCAATAATTGACTTTTTTTAGAAAATCAAATGAAATCAAGCATTAGAAACCATTGTTAATCTTGGAAAAATATGAGAATATTTAGGACTTGGTATAAAAAATTGTTAGATACTTTATCAAATATTAACATTTTGGAAGGCAATTTTATAATGATAATAAAATATAGAAATGGACATTAATGTGTCCAACCAATTTTTTTTCCCTTAACCCTATACCTGAACAATTTTTTAATATTCTAAGACGATTTTCTTAAATGATGACTAATCCCTTGATCTCATTAAAATGGAACCTTTGAATAAATGGATTTGAATAATAAAATAAATATTATAGTGTAGAAAGTGCATCTTCACATTGAAAAAATGGGCATCGAAGTTGATATTCATCAACTTTGATATATCCACTAATGGTATTGCCTCATGAAGTTAATTTTTACATTTATAGAAAAATTATTTGCCAAATTAGCTAATTTCTTCTTATCTTTTACATTTTAAAAAGATGCATGTAGGTTTATTTTTCAATCTAATACCAAGCAGCCTTAGTCAGATTTGGAGGGGTCCAGTATGAAGGCATTTCCATTATTCATTTATCTTTTGAGTGTAGTTCTGTTACATCTTGTAATTCATATTCTTTAATAAGAATTATTGATGGATTTCCACCACCATTGTGCATTTCTAATTTTATTTTTATCTCTCATATTAGACCCAACCAAATCAATAGCTTTCTTGGCCCCACTTTGAGGCAGGGACTCAAGCTGCATGCATGTAGCTCTTGTTTATTTCTAAAAAATTGTCATCATTTTGGATGAAGCTTAAGCAGTACACTCTATTGTGACCCCATTAAAAATCACATTTATTGATGTGGCTACTATAGAAAAATTAACATTGGACAAATAAGTCAACTTTGACTATTTAAAACTTTTATCTTAGGAATAAAGCCTTAGTGTGATCACATATATTGTTATTAAATTTTTAAGTTTCAAGCTTAAAATTAGTTCTATTGTGGAACTCTTAGTGTATGATGTTCCAACATATAGTCTTGTAGAGGACCACCCTTAAACATCGTATACTAAGGAGAAAATTAAATTTGGAAAAATAAGTTATCTTTGACTATTTAACACTTGTCGTCTTGAAACAAATCTTAGTGTGTGTCATTTAAGTCCTCCCCTCATAAAGGTAAAGGTGGAACTTTGGGTCAATCCATCAAATCAATTAAATGGTAGGAGAATTTTGTCGCATCAATAATTTTTATAGAAACAAGTTTTTTATCACATATTAAATCATTTGGTAATTTTGTTAGTGTGTGAGTCACAACTACCCTAGTAAAAAAGGTCGATGAATAAACAATGTGATAGATCATCCCAAAGTATTATTATCCATTGGACTTGAACTTTAAATTGTTTCAAATCTGACATTTTTTGTTACTCGATTCAATTCCATTGTGTTTGTTTTTTTATTAGCATCAATGTTTTCAATTACATTCTCTGATCTATAATCACAAAAAATCTCATATCTAATAAATTGTGGAAATCTAATAATGTTAATTTACACCATTCATGGAAGAGAACTTTGTTTCAAATCTAAGAAAGTGTTGGGTCATGGGCTTGAGTAAATTTCTTGATATGCATTGATAGAATTATAGGGATCATGGGAGGATTTGATAAGTATGGTTTCATTTTGAAGATAGATGTCCGTTTGCAAGATGAATGGATAGATCTGATATTTGAGTATATGACTATATCTTTGGTATCCTTGTGTATGTTATAACTTATTTAATGCCCAATTGATAAGGGTCTAATCAACTTGGAGATTGCGTGTTTATCATTGTTGCATATGTGGGTTATGTTGATTCAAATATTTAATCAATTATCCTTTTCCCTTTCTATTTAGAAGTTGAAAGGATTTACCCATAGTTAGTTTATCAAGCTCATAGGTCATGATTTTAGTTATTTCATGTCTATGTTGTTTGCTTGAGCACTAGAAGAATTGGAACTTTTAATTTGATTTATCCAAATTCAGATGTATGATTTGAAACTGGTATCATATGAACAAATCTAATGTTCACTCACCTATGTCATGTAGAGTCTAAAGAAGAAGGAGTATATCCTTATAGTTGGCCCCAGTGTCTGAATAGGTATGTTCAACATGGGAATTAACTACTCCTATATATAGTTGTTCCTATCGCTTGGTTATTCAAAAGATGGTAATTTAGAAGCTAACAAAATGATGACTCTACTAGGGAGTATTGAATCTGCAAGGTGATTCAATATAGTTAGAAGAAAGGTATGTGAAAAATTTGCTACATCAGCAAGGTTGTGAGGTGTTTTCCTTCTCTTTTCTAAAGATTCATGTCTTCTAGTGATAAAATTATTTAGAATGATGGTATTTTGAGATTTGAATGTAAATTGCATGGTTACTAGTGATTTCATCATCAATCAGTTTAGCTGGGTATTGTTTCAAAATGTTGTCTGAAAGGTTTTGAGTCAAGAATGGACAAAAGTTCTTGTTCTATTTTCCATGTTTGTAAATCTCCAAGAGTGGTTTTATGATTTGCATATTTTCCTTCAAAGTAAAAGTCTTGTCCAAATTATGTAATGTTTCTCACAAGTGTGAGTGGAAACTCTATATCTCTATACCAATTCTCCTAGTTGATTTCATATTAAATTTTTTGAAGGACTTTTAGCTTTTATGGGAAGATCTGAAGCTTTTGATGGTGGTCTTCCCATAAAAGCTGAAAGTCCTTCAAAATTTTTAATATAAAATCAACTAGGAAAATTGGTATAGAGATAACGTGTTGCCACTCATACTTGTGAGAAATATTACATAATTTGGACAAGACTTTTAGTTTGTAGGAAAATATGCAAATCATAAAACCACTCTTGGAGATTTACAAACATGGAAAATAGAACAAGAACTTTTGTCCATTCTTTACTAAGAACCTTTCAAACAACATTTTGAAACAATACTTAGCTAAACTGATTGATGATGAAATCACTAGTAACCATGCAATTTACATTCAAATCTCAAAATACCATTGTCTTGAATAAGGTTATCACTAAGAGACATGAATCTTTAGCAAAGGGAAGGAAAACACCTCACAACCTTGCTGATGTTGCAAATTTTTTACATGCCTTTCTTGTAACTGTGTTGAATCACCTTTCAGATTTAATACTCCCTAGTAGAGTCACTATTTTTTTGGCTTCTAAATTACCAGCTTTTGAATAACCAACTGATAGGAACAAGTACATCTAGGAGTAGTTAATTCCCATGTTGAGCATATGTATTTAGACACTAGGGCCAACTATAAGGATATACTCCTTCTTCTTTAGGCTCTACAAGACATAGGTGGGTGAACCTTAGTTTTGTTCATATGGTACCAATTTCAAAGAATATAACTGAATCTAGATAAAGTAGATTAAAACCAAAATTCTTCTAGTGCTCATGCAAACAACATAGACATGAAATAGCTAAAATCATGACCTATGAACTTGATAAACTATGGAAAATAAGTATATTTTCTTGATTAGAGAATCTAAGTGTCATGTGTATCTATTTTTATAGGAATTTGAATGTTAGAAAGTGAATCATGGTTGTGATTTATTTATCCTCTTGAAGGAGATGGTAGATCTACATGGGTTTCGTTAATGGTTTGAAGAAGTTGAAGTTTGCACCCATGTCAAATCAATATATAGAGTTTCACCATCATCACTTAAGGTATTTTGATTTTCATGTGTTTCCTTTTCATGAAAGTCAAGACTTCAAAATGGTTACCTCTATTCAGTGATTATCAATACTAGGTGAGAGAGGTAGAAGCTTTATTTCAAAATTGAATCATGAAGTTAGTCTACCAAGTTATGAAAGTGTGCTTGAAGATATTATAGAGATTAAAAAGGAACTCTACAATCAATTTGTCAATTTTATAAGAAATATAGTATAATGTGTTCAAGGTCTAAGAGATAGTCAATTTTATATAAAGTTTAAATCAGCACTCACGGAGTTGTATTTATCTTTAATACCTAAGGAATCTTCATGGCCTATTGTTTTCCTAGAAGTCTTTATGTGTGATTTAGTTAATTGGTTAGCATGTTTAAGAATGAAAAAGATTTTTCAAGTTGAAGTATTCATCAAGAAGATGGAAAGTAATTTTTATAACAATAGAATTCATGTTGAATCTTCTAATAATGATAGTGAATGTGCTGAAATTCAGAGTGAATGCAATGAATCTATAGATAATGATAATTTGTCTTTTGAGTGTGAAGAGAATGATTCAAGTTTTAGTGAGTCAAATGATTGTAGTCAGCATGAGGAAGATGGATATATAATTGAAAATGAATTTTGTGATAATATGTATGAGAATGAAGAAAGTTCTAATAGTAGTATTGATAACTCTTCTTGTCATGAAAATGATGATATGCCTAGTGAAGAGGTATTGTCTAAGAAAAAGGAAATGTATTGTAGCATGATGATTTTGATTTTTCAGAGTATCATACTAATGGTTCTACTATTGTAAGTTATTCATTTCATCCACATAATAATCATAGCCAAGAGGAAAATACTTGTGAGGAAGTATTTTTGAACCTTGAAGAAATTCCAACTTTGTTAGTTTGTGATTTTGAAAGCTATGTAGGTGTTTCTAAGGATGCTCATATTTTCCCTTATGATATTTCTTCATTTAGTTAAGTCATTTCCCAAAACTTTGATGTGGAAAGAGACATAGAATTAGAACCATCTTTGTCAAGCTTTGGAGGTGTATATGATAGTATCTCAAATGTCTGTGCACATGGCAACTTGTTAGATGTGGGGGTTGTTATTGAAGGGAAATTTCATATTGGTTCAAACTCTTCTCATGTTGGTGATGTTGCAATAAGTTTTGATTGTTCATATGATGAAAAGAAAAATAGTGGAGGTTGTGAATCTGATTCTAAGTATCTCTTTTATGCTAATGAATCTTGTAATGATGAGTTCAAAGTTTACTCTAATGATTTGCTAGATGAGGACTATGGTTATGATCAACATATTTTATGTCAACACTTTCAAGATAGTTTTTCAAGCTTGGTGACTAATAAGTTTGTTGAGTTTGAAGGACTTTCAATGTGGGATAAATCTATTTTGATGAGTATCAAGACTTCAAATGATGAGAAATCACATTTTATATACTCTTGACACTCGATTACACAAGGTGAGTTACACACTTTTAACACATGAAACTTTTTGAATGAAGAAGAGTATAAGCACTTTGTGTTTCTAGTTGATAGCATGCATGAGTCTTTTGATGATGGTGACTTTTAGTTTGATTTTAGAATTCAAGAGCATGCTGATATACATTTAAATAGTGAGTGGGATGAAGAAAGTGTTTCAAGTTTATATATACATTATGAAAGTGATTTTGTTTTATCTTATCTGCTAATGAAGAACTCTGATGTGTCTGTTGAAATAATTGAGAGCGACACTTATAGTTTACCTCAAGAGTGTGTAAATGGAAATCAAGTATATGCTAGAGGTAAGAAACTTTGTTGAGGTTTTGGTGGCTCAGGGCCATTGCTTTTACAATTAGAGTAGTTTTTCTTTCCTTCAATAAATTTTTTCAAGAGAGATTTGTTGGATTGGTCTGGTTAACACAAAAAATCTAAATCCTTGTCATGTCCGCAAGGAATATGCATCCACAGAAAGAGCTAGTATTCATCTAATTTTTCACCCAACCAAAAGAATTTAAATACCTTATGAAAATCAGGATGAGATTGTGTTCTTGTGGCTTCGGGTTTCTAAAAATTTGTCTTTCCTCATGAGAAAACCCTAGAAATTATTCATGTCCTATATTTTGATGAGATATTCATAAATAGGCATGAAATTATGAAATAGGGATACATAAAAAAACCTTGGTCATTTTTTTATTTTTCTATATCTATAACTCCTTTGATTATTTTATATTGTAAATCTTACCTCTAACGTGTTTAAAGTTGTGATCTTGTGAAAGGGCATTCAAATGGTCATCATACCCTTGCAAATATTAAAGATAACTACAAAGTCAAGGTAGCCAAGGTGCAATAGCTGAAGATCACTTGTTCAAAGCTTATATTCTCACTTAGATATTTTTAGTTGCAATGGTGTGAAGAGATAACCAAAACAGTTAGAATCTAGGCCTTTGTAGCATTGTAGAGAGTTAAGGTTAACCCATGGTCATAACTACAAAGTAGAAAAATCCTATTATTGTAGTGATAAATGTGGATTTAAATATCTGACCTAGGAGAGTGCAAAATGTTATCCGAGTAGTTAAGTTAAAGACTATCATTGCAATTTCACATGTTTCCAAAAATAGTTAAGATCTTGAGTTGCGAGGTTGTGAAGTAAAGTGATGGTTAATTAAAAAAGTTCATCACAACATCAAACTGATAGAGAAAACCTTATATCTAGTGGTCGTGAAGAGGTAACAAGGTAATTGCTTAGGTCGTCACTATTTCACAACTAGAAAAAATATTAAGTTCTAAACTATAGTGAAGATGTGAAACACTTAGCTTTAGATGGTCTTGGGTAGGTTACAACAACTAGTGTAAGGGGTAGTGCCATGTTTACAAATGTGGTGTGTCTAAAGAGGAGAAAGTCTTACTTAGAGAAACTGAATATAACAAGTGACTTGTGTATGTTATAAATAAACATTTTCAAATTGTGGGTATGGGTTATTTGTAGAGTTAAAATGATGTTAGTATAAAATTTTATCCCATAATGCTTGCATAGAGGCAGCTTTTAATTTTTAAAATATGCAAGCACTCAATTCTATAGTATCTTTAAGACACAAGCTCTTTTGGAGTGCAGGGCTTGCATGAGGGGTCCACATGAAAGAAATTTTGAGCATCGAAGTAGTAGATAAAAGATGATAACATCATCAATTGACATATGGTAGTTAGGTGCAAGCTTGTAGGGAAAACTACATGGTTAGGAGATTGAGGTGCAATAGGGTGATACTGTCTACATTAATTGTGTCACAGTTTCAGGACATTAGATGTTAGGTCAGTGAAAATAGTTATGAAGGTTGGAAAGTAGGCAATCTTGTCATCATGGTAGTTAAAATGGTCAAGGGTTTGATCTCTGATGATGTTAGAAGAGTTATGTCTATAGCTAAGAAGTCAAAATTGCATGGTCCCAATGCTAAACCCATGGTTAGAAAAATCAAGTGTGATGGCATAAAAAGGAGTTAATGACATGGTTGCTTGGGTTAAAGTATAATCAAGGGTTAAAGCCATGAAGATGTGAGAAATTGACATGTGGTGGAGCCTTGTGATGTGGTAATGATGTGGTAGATCAATGATAGGTAGAAAGCTAACTTGTGGCATCCAATTGTGTGAATAAGCATATGATATGTGGTACATTTGGAGTTGAGGATGAGATTGTAGATTTGAGGTTAGAGAGATAAGATGCTCTGACACAATCACATAGTTGAAAGCCAAAAAAAATGGAGTTGTGATGTTATACTCATCATGGGATCGTAAGAGGAAAGATAAACAACTAAGATGACATGAAAACAAAAGAGGAAAAGAGAAAATAGAGAGAAGACAAATAATGAAGAGGAAGAGAAGAGAAAGAAGGGAGAAGACGATGAGAAGAGGAAAGAGGAAGAAATGATTAAGAGAAAGGAAAATGAAAAGAAAATAGAAAATAGTGTTCATTAGATTTCTGGGAATGATTGTGAGAGTTTTTTTGCCATCAACATGTTGGATCATACTACATCATCCATCATTAGGATGAATGAGAATCAACGAAAACAAAAATATGAACTAAAGACCCATTAGGGGAGATAAAAAGAGAGGCTAAGGCGATGGAAGGGGCACAGAAAATTAGGTTGATATAGATAACAAAAAATAATAATAAAAGTCAAAAAATACATAAAGAGAAAAAGAAAACCAAGAGACAAAAAATAGAGGGGGCAGCCAAAAATAAGATAAAGGGAATACAAGAAAAAAAACTCTAAATAAAATAAGGAAAAATATACACATAGAAATATCCACATATATATATGTGTATATATATATACATATACATATACACACATACATATATATATATGTATATATAGATATATATTTATATATATACATATATAT
The DNA here is from genome assembly GCA_028749045.1 of Cupressus sempervirens. Classification (NCBI taxonomy): domain Eukaryota; kingdom Viridiplantae; phylum Streptophyta; class Pinopsida; order Cupressales; family Cupressaceae; genus Cupressus; species Cupressus sempervirens. The sequence goes on along the minus strand of CM053783.1, from coordinate 190,575,082 downwards.
GTATGTATATATATATAGATACACATATAC